>CAUYON010077339.1:0-17209 GCA_963573935.1 Arctocebus calabarensis
CACCAAAGGGCTCACAGGGTGACTGTGAGGATGAGCATCACAGGGCCTGCAAGGTGTTCACGTTAGTGCAGAGACGAAAGTAGAGTAATAGCCTCTTTTACACCAAGATGTCAACAGTGTTTATTTCTGATGATGAGGGGATTAGGAAGATGCACTCTGAAGCTTCAAGGCATGGAATGTGAAATCTGTGCATGTGTGCACATCTGTGTATACCTCACGTGTATGTGCACGTGCAGCATATCTGAGTGTGTCTGTGTGTGTGTGCTGCTGAGTGTATGTCCGTGTTCAGTGTATCTGAGTGTGACTGTGTGTGCTGCCAAGTGTGAACGCATCTGTGTTCAGTGTATCTGAGTGTGACTGTGTGCGTGTGTTGCCAAGTGTGAGCGTATCCGTGTTCAGTGTATCTGAGTGTGACTGTGTGCATGTGCTGCCAAGTGTGAGCATGTCCGTGTTCAGTGTATCTGAGTGTGACTGTGTGCGTGTGCTGCCGAGTGTGAGTGTGTCTGTGTTCAGCGTATCTGAGCGCGTCTGCGTGTGTGTGCTGTTGAGTGTGAGTATGTCCGAGTTCAGTGTATCTGAGCGTGTCTGCATGTGTGTGCTGCCGAGTGTGAGCATGTCCATGTTCAGTGTATCTGGGCATGTCTGTCTGTGTGCTGCCGAGTGTGAGTGTGTCCGTGTTCAGTGTATCTAAGTGTGATTGTGTGTATGTGCTGCCGAGTGTAAGCATGTCCGTGTTCAGTGTATCGGAGTGTGACTGCGTGTGTATGCTGCCGTGTGAGTGTGTCTGTGTTCGGTGTATCTGGGCTTGACTGTGTGTGTGTGCTGTTGAGTGTGAGTGTGTCCGTGTTCAGTGTCTCTGAGTGTGACTGCGTGTGTATGCTGCCGTGTGAGCGTGTCCGTGTTCAGTGTATCTGGGCATGTCTGTGTATGTGTGCTGTTGAGTGTGAGTGTGTCCGTGTTCAGTGTATCTGAGTGTGACTGTGTGTATATACTGTCAAGCCTGAGTGTGTCTGTGTGCAGTGTATTTGGGCATGTCTGTGTGTGTGTGCTTCTGAGTGTGAGTGTGTCCGTGTTTAGTGTATCTGAGTGTGACTGTGTGTGTATACTGTCGAGCCTGAGTGTGTCTGTGTGCAGTGTACCTGGGCATGTCTGTGTGTGTGTGCTTCTGAGTGTGAGTGTGTCCGTGTTCAGCGTATCTGTGCGTGTCTGCATGGGCACTGCTGAGTGTGTGTCTGTATAGAGTGTATCTGAGCATGTCTACATGTGTGTCCTGCTAGGTGCCCTGGCAGGCTCCCCAAGCCCATGGCCTCTCAGGCATCAAGTCAGAGTAAACTTCAGACTGGCTAGTCCTGCGCTCTGCCCCATGTCCTCCAGCCCCAGGGCAGGACATGACATTGCTGCCACCAAGGAAGAGGGCAACTCTGTGCAGGATGGTCCAGCTGGGAGCCATGGCCTCAGCCCACACCTAACGGCCAACACACACGTGGCAGCTGGCCAGCACCTTCTCGCTGATCTACCTGGTAACCTGCCCATATAGACCACTAGTAAATGTTTGTTTCCTTCTCAGTTACTGGTAGAATGTTTCCAAAGAACTCCAGAGACAGGAGCCGGCAGCTGGGAAGGCAGGCCTGTTTCTGAAGGTGAACACAGTGAGCTCTATCGCTTCCCTTCTTGGAACCTGCTTGTTCTACTTCACCACTTCCCAGGAGGACCAGGCAGCAGCTGGGATTTTCTTTCATCACTTTGGCAGCAGTCTGAGACAAATGATACCCAAATGCACCATTTGAACTTCCAGCAGAGTTTGCCATAGATAAAGCCAACATGTGCCCCCATCTCCTTTCGTAGCGGCACTCCCTGGAGCTGCTACCAGCAACCTACACTGCCTGGTCCTCAGACATCCACTCCACAGGGCCTAAGTGTGAATTCAACCAGGCACCGCCCCCACCAGCTCTGACAGCTGGTAGCAAAAGAGCTGGAATGTAGGGCCAGGTCCTCTGACTCCCTGGCCTTGGCCATCCTCAAACAGTACCACTCCCAGTGTGTCTCTTCCATGGACTCACGAATCCCCCTTGCCCAGGGACGAGTGCTCATGTTGGGGTTCCACAGGGAGGACAGAGACAGGGCAGCACCTCCTAACTGTGCACTGGGGAGCAGCAAGGGTGACACTACTGCCCTCTCACCTGCTCCACACAAACCCTCCGAGATACCCCCAACCTGGACCAGGTAGCCAGTGCCCCCAGCTCTTGGCCCAGACGCAGAGAGGTGTTCCCTAGTATGTGCATCCCCTTGGCAGTTTAGGTGGGCTTGTGGAACCTGCAGGGGAGAACAAGGGTAGGAGTGTGCTGGGGCCGCCTCCTGCCCAAAGTCTGATAACTCCAGGCCATACACGGGCACCTGGATGCCACCTAACTCAGCCTCTTACCATCTCGGGGCCCTTGCCAGAGCCAGATGGGGACAGGTCCTCCTGGTTCAGCAGGTGAGAGCCCACCAATGTTCTGCCGTCCACCAGGTATGCACCCGGGGCGAGGTAGGCAGCATCCCCGGCCCCTGTTTCTTTGTTCTCTCGCTCACTGAGGGAACGTGTATTGAGCATCCAGAGTGTGCCAGGCACTACCCTTGGCATCTCCATCTGCCTCCATCACACTCAGTACACTTTGCAGGGACAGTGAATTAATTATTTCTAAGTAGTATACATTTTGACAGTAAAAAACCTTTCAGAGTGCAGAGTCCAGGAGAGGAGTTACAAAAGGAGCCCTCTATGAGTGGAAAGGCTGGCTAACCCCCGACGTGTATTAGAAAGATCAAGCAGAATCTGGCCTTAGAGAACAGTCACTGACCAGAGCCTGTAAAACATCGTGTGAAGAAGAACAGCTTGTGATATGCAGTTAAGTACCACAAAGTCCACTCCATGCTGGCTCGATGTATGAAACGCTGGCCAAGACCATGACATAATCATGCGTGCCCACAAAGTCATACGATGGCGCCGTAGAGTCAGAAGAGTCTAGAGAAAGTAGTACAGAACTCAAGGGCCCCACAACATGGCTCTGAGAGAGGAAAGAAGGATCTAAAGCTTTCTGTGTGCCAGCATCATGCTAGGCGTTGAACATATCCTTAGAGGATAACCCCTAGCACCACTGACAGGGCAGGAGTCACTCTTGTGTCACCAATGAGAACCCCCAGCCTCAGAGAGAGGCCTGGTCATCTTACACAGAGCACAGGGTCTTCCCACTTTCCTTGTCATACAGTTTTGCTGCTTGGGTAGAGGTAGGGGACCCCTGTGTGGAGTGCTGGGTAGAGGTAGGGGACCCCTGTGTGGAGTGCTGGGTAGAGGTAGGGGACCCCTGTGTGGAGTGCTGGTGGCATGCAGGTCATGCCAGCTTAGTGGCTAAGGGAGACCTTCCCTGCCCATTCCCCGTTCTTGGCAGCTAAGGCACAGGCACATGACCTTGGCCACCTAGATGTTCCCACTGGAGGCTTGGAGAGGTGACAACAAGGACTCATACAAACTATTATAGCAACATTAACAGGACCACGGTGGAGAGAAGCAGCTCTCTATGAGTGTACCTAAACCAAACAGCTCCGGGGGTGACTGTAGGCAGGGTGCTGGCAGCTCCCAGCCTCCTGAAGCCCCTTGCTGAATCTGGGTGACTCCGAACCCCTCAGTATCCTTCTAGGGCATTCCTTTTCTGCCACAGTTGGCCAGAGGTAGCTTCTGCTATTCTCAACTAAGAACCCTGGCTCTCAGCTGTGAGATCAATGCAGGCCTTTCTCACCAAAAGCCATGGCTCCTTTCTGACACTGCTTCTCACTGGGGTTGAAAGAAAAGTCCACTCACTCCTCTCAGGTGACAGGAGCTTGTGGAAGGGTAACGGTGCTGGGGAAAGCTTTCTTTCAGCTTGGCTTTGGAAAAGAGCCTGTGCCTGGTGGCAGTGGCAGAAAGCCTGTGTGCTGAGCGGCTCCGGAGGGCTGCTTGGCAACACCTCCCTCAAAGCTGTCTCAGCCACCTAAGGACCTCCAAAGGAAGGAGGAAGGTCACCAGCTAATAATGCCCCACAGAGTCCACATTCTCCTGCTTAAATGGGCGCCCACCCTCTCTGAAGGGCTGAGGCTTCCCAGGAAGGACTTGGGGGCCTCAGGAAGCTGAGGGTTTCAATGTAGACAGCTGAGGGGCAGAAAACACAGCCCATCTGTTAAGAGTCCTTTGAAAAGACACCATTGTTGGTCAGACCACTACTGTGCACGTTACCCCATGCCCCTCAAAGCACCAAAGACCCAGCCCTAGAATTGCATGCACCACAACTCACGGATTCAGGAGCATCTCTAAACTCCAAGCTACAAGGGACACAGCTAACAGCGCCTCATGGCGAGCACAGGGGGCTTCTCTGGTACAGCTAAGTGGGGGAAGGAAGGTGAATCTGCTTTACTGAGCCCCTTCTAAAATAGGGGGCACTGTGCTGGGTGTTTCCAAAGGTGTTCCTACTTAATCATCAGTAAAAACTGCAGAGACACCCAGTGGACAGCCCCTGACACCTATCAGGTGCCTCAAACGTAACTGCAGAATGAGGGGTTGCAGGAGAAAGTGCGCACGCTGACGGGGGCACTCAACCAAGCCGGGAGTGCTGAGTGAGCAGGGTCTGTGCTCCGATCTGCTCGACGCCCACGTGGCCTATGATTGCAGGCACAGAGGTCGGCAATAACCCCAAGAGGAAAACCACACAACACAGGGCCCACAGTAGGAGCCCAGGAAAGCTGTCTAGAACGGACCAAGTACACATAGGTATCTGAGGGACACAGGTGGCAGGGACTGAGCTCTGGCTTTGCCTGTGACAGGCTGGACTCATAAGATGAGAACTTCCCCACACAGAAGGGGTATTCAAAAGATGTGTGGCGACCTGCAGTCGGATTTCACGAATGAAGCTGACACAGGGAAGGGCAAGATGCAGGAAGTTTAAGGAGCTGGGCTAAGACCACACAGCCAAAGGGTCACAGAGGGGCATGACTGGTTTCTACTTGACTTTTTATAAAATCATTATCTTTCACATCATTACTGAGACACACTTCACATATCTTATAACTCACCCGTTTAAGGTGAATATTCACAGATCTATGCAACTATCAGCACAAATCTAATTCCAGAACATTTCTATCCCCCCAGAAGGAACCCTACACCTCTCAGCAGTGAGTTCTACCCTCCTCTGACAACCACTGACCTCCCTCTGTCTCTAGGGACTCACCTAGTCTAGACTTTTCATATAAATAAAACCATGTAGTATGTGGCCTTTTATTTCTGGCTTTTTTTACTCAGTGTATTTTTCACACTCATCCATATTTTCACGTGTATTAGAACTTCACTCCTTTTCCTGGCTGAGTAATATTCCACTGTGTGGATATGCCACACCAGCTGATGGACTTGAGGCTGTCTGTCTCCACTTCTCAGCTGTTCCGACCAGTGCTGCCATAAACACTCATGCCTGGCATTGGTAGGATGCCTGTTTTCACTTCCCCTGCCAGGGAGTGGGTGTGACTAGCCCTCACGCCCTGGGTCCTCTCTGCCTTGCTCCTGGTGGGGACTCCAATAAGAATTAACACCAGATTCTCTGCTGATTGTAATATTTTATCACTAAAAACATCTGAGAACTTTGTGAGAACTAGGAAACAAATGCCAAGTCCAGATAATCCTCTTAACTTGCCCCACTTAGCATCCATCACAAAAATGAGAAAAAGTCACCTTGAATTGTACAGAAGGCATTTCTAAAATTGGCTCCCCAGTGCAGCCTGTGCAAAGGCAGACCCAGCAGTTTGCATCAGCAGCATTTTGATGAAATGGGCACAGTGTCTGGGAGTGGCTGATATGTCCTCCTTCACTCATGCCTGTGCTGCAGAGGGAGGAGGTAGGGAACCCAGAAAGAGCAGGAGACTTCCTGAGAGCCAGAAGGGAGGTGGGTGAAGACATCCTTCAGGGTGTCTGTGCCCACAGGTGTGAATCTTAGGGAAGGATCAGTCCCGGGCAGGCACCTTCCATGCCAGTCTCTCCCCCCGCAGAGCCCTTCCACCACCCCAGGCTGCAATTCTGCTTCTGCCAACTGGCACCCTGGGTCCCCCAGAGCCGGGCCTCTTGACAGCCCAGCCCTGCTCCTGCTTGTTTCCCTGCTGAAGGCCCCTTCTCTCGTGGCGCCCCAGACGGCAGTCAGCACAGCCCTGCAGGCATCATCTACTGCACACACGGCCACAGTAACCACCACACCCTAGACCGGCACACAAACAGTCGCCACAACAGCCCCTACCCCTAAGGCTTGAGATAACCTGCACACCAGACCCCTGAGGTCTGCAAAGCACATTCCTGAGCTCTGTCTTCTCCTTCCTCCTACCCTTCCTGACCCCTAAGAGCAGACGTTGCTGTAGGCACATCTGGCAGCTCAGCACATCTGCCTGATGCTGAATCACTGGGGAACTGGAAACATGCAGGTAGGGGGAGCTTCTGCGCAGGCCGACCCAGCACACACATTCATCTCCTTGCCCTCCTGAACCCACAGAGGGATGGGGACAGAGATAGCATAAATAAGGTATGAAGCCACAAGGAAAAGGAGACAATGGCAGCTGTAGAAGGAGCAAAGAGGATGCTTGAGGGACACGTGACCTAACAGCTGCAGAAACTACCCCAGGGAAGGTTGTACCTGCTGGGGTGGGGGTGGGGCTCAGAAGGGCACCTGCAGGGAGGGGCAGGGGAAGGAGATGGGCAGAGCTGCAGTGCTGAGTGGACTGTCAGACAGGACAAAGCTTGAGACTTCATGAGTTGGTTGACATCATGATGGGAGCTTGAAATTAGCCAATGTAGGAGTACCTACATCTCAGAAACCAGCGAATGCTACCAGCCAGGGCATCTATTAAATGTGGTGGTTGTTAAACATTTACCAGAACACCATTGCTCAATGGCCTGGGATTGTCAGCACAAGGGACCTGAGCCTGACAGCACAGAAGTTCTATTCTTGGCGGACCTCACACCAGGGAGCCTCTGGACTCAGGGTTCCGTAAGTGGAGATTAAGTCAAAGCCTCACTAAGCAGTCCCCTTCTCGGACGCAGCTCCCAGAATGTCGGCGGTGCAGCTCATGGCTCCCGTGAAAGGTCTTCTCTGGAGATGCCAGTTAGAGGACAGATCTGAACATTGGGAAAGTTGGGGGGGTCCCCTGTGAGTTAGGTGGGTCCCGAAACACTCCCCCATAACCCGCCCAGCCCAAGCACTGAGCTTGGGACTTTCCACCTGTTTTAGGGCCTCACGCGCAGGAACAAAGGCAGAGGGCACAGAGACATGAGGATAACCCTTCAAAAGAAAGAGACGAACAGAAATAAGAGAAATGACAGAAGAAAACAGAAACAATGCAGGGAACAAAGAAAAGGGCAAAGAAACTGCAACTAACATTCTCAGAGAGAGAAGAGAAGACAGTCCATCCACTGAAAGAGAACCAGACCCTACAAAAATGGGGACAAGGGAGAAGAGCTCCTGGAAATTAAAAATTAAACAAAAGAAAGTAATACACAGACTGGAAATGAAACAGGGGACATTTCTCAGGAAGTGGAATCAAAACTCTAAGAGATAGAAAATGAGATAGAAAAGAAAATTAAAAACTAGTCAAGGAAGGTCAAGCCCCCATAAATAAGCATTGAGAAAAGAAAACAGGAAGGGAGGTAGAATCAGCAAAGAAATCATTTAAAAAGTCCTTTTGGTTTTGTTTGTTTGTTTACTGAAATGGCCCACTGGCAGCCTAGTACAAACGAATTTCAAAAGAACAACACCAGGACACATTATGTGAAATTACAGAACATTGAAGATAGAAAAGGAAACACCAAAGGTGTCCCAAGAGAACAGAGCAGGTCACTCAGAAAAGGACCAGGAATCCAGAGCTCATATGGCAGGAGACTTCTCAACAACACTAGAAGCTCATTTTTAAAGCCATAAACTTTTGGAAGGTAAAAGATAAAGTTTTGTTGGAAGCTGAGAGACAAGAACAACACCCAAGGGATAAAGTTAACCCTAGCCACATGATCCATTAAGTTTGGGGGAGAATCAAGATACATTTTTTCAGGCATGCAATCTTCCAACCCCCTTTTTTCCTAGACTCTCTTTTCCAGGACGGTACTAGAGGATGTGCTTCAGCAAATGGATGGAGTAAACCCATGAAGAGAAATATGGAGAAGGAGACACAGGGCTCCTTACAGAGGAGAGGTCTGGGGCCTGCCCAGGACAGTGGGAGGGACGTGCCAGCACCGCAGTATTGCAGCAGGCCCAGAGGACACCAGAGCAGGATAACAGAGTGCCAGGAGGGAGGGCTCCTAGGCCAAACACATATATTTCTTGGTTGTATTGGAAAGTTCATGAAAAATCAGTGATGAGTTCACAGAAAAAAAAATCAATAATAAAAAATATAGAGGCCAGGCACAGTGGCTCACACCTATAATTCCAGCACTTGGGAGGCCAAAGCAGGTGGATTCTCTGAGCTCACAAGTTTGAGACCAGCCTGAGCAAGAGTGAGACCCCATCTCTAAAAAATAGCCAGGTGTTATGGCAGGCACCTGTAGTCCCAGCTACTTGGGAGGCTGAGGATCACTTGAACCTAAGAGTCTGAGATTTCTGTGAGGTAAGACGCCATTGCACCCTACCAAGGCTGACCAAGTGAGACTCTGTCTCAAAATACACACACACATTTAAGGCAATTGTTAACTCTAGAAAAAGCAAAAAACTGTGCAAGGAAGGGAGGTGTCATCAGACAACTTGGCTCAGTCATGCTGTCATAGCAAAAATGAACAGAAGAACTCTGTGAATTAATCAAAATTTGCAACAGGACTGTAGCAGGAAGCTAGCAGGAAGCAGTCAGCAGATGATGCTCGACCCTGAGATGCAGTTTAGATGAGCACCGTCCACAGCACCTGAAGAAACTGCTTGGCACCTGAGGGTGCCTTTGGGGGTCAGGCCCAGGTGAGGGAGGCTACTGCCTTTCATCACACGGCCAGCGGAACTAATCAGCTTTTAAGTCACAAGTGTATAATACTTTGAATAAAATGTATCCAGAAAATTAATCATCAAAGGAAAATGTGAATAAGTGAAAATATAAGCATTGTTAACTATAGGCTCCTATGTAAATTAGTATGAGCATTTCCGTACCCCTGAAATCTCACAAACCAAGCATTAAGGAGTGTTAGAATCAGGGCCCGGCTACAGGCTATCACTAGTGTGAACTTCAGTTTCCCCAACCACAAAATGGGACAAAAATAATCTACTTCACATGGTTTGGGAGAGGATTAGAGAAATTGAGCACTCTGGCTGGACAGAAAAGGTGCTTTGCAAACACTTATATTCGGGGCACACTGGCTGAGCACCCCCCGCCCCCCGGTCCCTTATGGTTCTTTCTCAATGGGAGTGACTGGCCTGATTCTCTGACCTCCCCTCATGCCATCTTCTCGGGAGGCAAAGGGTGCAGAGAGCCCGGCCAGCTGCTACTGTCTCTTTATACAAAAAGAGTACAGCTCATCAAACAGAACAAGAAAGCAGGAAGGGGGTGAGGGAGCCATTGCAGCAGACTCCACACTGGTCTGACTTGAGTCAGTCACTCTCCCTCTTGTGCCTCCTTTTCTCCTCTAAAATTCTGTCATGGCCACATACCTACCATGAAGCGGGTGAGAGGGTGGTATGAGAATGAGCGTATAGCAACACACAGCTGTATTTCACAGGGTCCAAGTCTAGCCCCTCTCTTCCCATCATGATCCAGAAAGGGAACACCCTCCAAAAGGTTCTTTTACCAAGACTGCAGATGCCAATGCTCGGGTGAGAACAGGGCCTCCTAGAGCACTGAGCTGTCGCTGTCATGGCAACAAACTGCCCACTGCAAGGTCTGAAGAGCTAACTCTGGGCCCAGCTCTGCTCAGCAACAGTGGGGGCCTCAGCAATCTGGGGCCCAGGGCAGGAACAAGGGTTTTCCAGGCCCTAACATGTGCCAGGCCTCATACTGGGCTGCCTGGGGACACAGAACAAATCAGCCGTCAGAGCCCTCTAGCAGCCCACAGAATCATGAGAAAGACAGGCGTGTGGCAAAGGCCACATGGTGGTAGCGCTAGGACAGAGGACAGAGTGACTGCAGAGTGGAGGAGGGGCCCCCGCCCAGCCTGGGGGAAGGGTGCCCTGAAGCTTCCTGGAGGAGATAACAACAAAATCCTGCCCAAGTCCGATGACTCCAAAGCCCATTTTTCTCTCCAGCTTCCCTCATGTCCACCTGAGCTTCCACCGCTGAGCATGAAGCCCAGGAAGGAATAACCATGTTGCTCTAGCAGCCACCACAGATGTTGGGTCCCATCTGGTACCTTCCTGCTCTGCAACGCTGGCAGTGGGTGGCCAGGGGCAGACTGTGATGTCAAGCAGGGAGGCCCGTGGCTGCTGGGAGAGGCAGCAGAAACAGAGAACAGTCTGGAAGTCTGTTTCCATGCCATGGCCTTCCCAGTGAGAGGGGAAGATGAAAGGCCAAGGACAGTCACCACTGCTGCTCAGAAGCCCTCAAGCTGTCAGGGAGGAAGAGAGATTACTTGACTTGGAAGAGTGGGCGGTCTAGTAGAAAGGGTGAGATGCCCCCCAGGCTTCAGCTGGGCCAGCAGTAGGTGTTCCGAGGCCCCCAAGCAGGATTAAAGGAGATGAGGGAACCACAGTGTAGAGGCTCACTGTGCGATGGCCTTTGTCTCCCTGGTGTAGAGGCTCACAGCTCTCCTTCCAGGTGGACATGAACTGGAGCTACAAAATACTCCCTTTTCCAGGGTTTTCCAGCAAATAAGTGGCAGAACTGGAATCTGAATCCATGTCTGAGTTCAAAGCTTTCTCTCCTAAACTCTGCTAGTTGGCCTCCAGAAAACAAAAGAAGAGTAGCCAAGAGTTCCAAGTGCTCCCATCCTGAAAAACTCCCAGAAGGTGCCAAAGACAGACAGAGGAAGGATGTTGCTACAGAACTCTGCACCACAGAGCTCCTATAATCACCCAACGAGCCTGCAGACAAGGTCTGGGAAACACCCCAGTCTACTCTCTGAGGGCAGACACAGCAGGATACCAAGTCGATGAGAGCAAAACCATGAACGTTACCCACATACTCCCTGCTGCCAAAGTGGCTCCTGGACCAGGCACCATGTTTCCCTCATTTCTTGGCACTGGTCAGCATCAATCCCAGGGTGAGCTGAAGAAGTTCTGCTGTGGACAATCTGCCCTAGAACATCTTATCAATGAACTGGGAGTGGCCATAGAAGTGTGAGAAGGGACGGGATTGCACCCTCAGGCCCCTCCCCTCATTTCACAGTTCCCGTGTCCCACGCAAAAGGCACGACCAGGTGAAAACTAACATGCCCAAGGTCACACGGCTCATTTGAGACTCAGATTCCTCCAAATGAATCATCAGGATGCCCAGCATTTGTGGACACTCAGGATTCACCCCAGGACTTGCTGAGGGCAGACTCTGTGCTGTTGGGGGGCTCCCAGTGGGAAAGACTGAGGAGCCTGGCCTAGAGACCTGCCAGCAGGAGACATACCTTGAGATGACAGGGAACCTTCTGCATACAAGCATGGGCGGGTTCTGTGCTATCACTTCACTCCCAGAACTCACTGAACCTTCCCAACGGCCCTTGAGACCAGAAACAGAATCCAAGGCCCAGAAAGGTTAAGGAACCTGAGCAAGGGACATAGGCAGTGAGGGGCAGGGTCCGAGTAGGCACCAGAAGGCTGCCTCTGAGGCTGAGCAAGACCGGTGAGGATGACGGCATCCGTGATGCCGTGTTTGCAAGCCCTGCTGACTGAGGAAGCTTCCTGAAGGGAGTGGCCAGGAAGGCCAGCTAGGCAGATGGGAGGCAGTGCTCGGGCAAAGCATCTACAACTGGGGGGGGCTGGTTTCTCCAAGCAAGGTGCAGTGAGGGCAGCCAAAGGTGGGGGCCGAGGGACAGGAGGCTCCACGCGTAGAGCAGCCTGGCCCTGCCAGGCACAAGTGAGGCCAGGGAAGGAGAGGAGGAAAGGCTGTGAATTTGTCCCTAGAACATCCCTTTTCAGTCCACCAGCAGCACACTTACAGCAGTGCTGCACTAGCTTCAGGCACTCAGAGAGACCCAGGCTCCACGAGGAGCAGAAGAGCCTAGACTGTTCCTTCCCACCCTCCGTGCACCTTAGAATATGCCAAGGCTCCCAAGAGTTCTCTCTGACAAATACATTCTAGGACTTGCCTACAAAGCGGAAATGGAGATTCCTACAGAGGGTCATTTCATTTTTAAGTAATATTCACATTTTAAAATGAAGGGGCATCTGTCATGATCTTTGCAAAGCCTAGGGTCCCTTCCTGTGCTTTGTAGGTAGGAACATCATCACGGTCCCTGCTCCCGCCAGGAACAGTGAATTCTCACCAGCAGGTCCCTCCTGCCATCAGCTGCTCAGAAGCAAACCCAGGGACCAGGCCTCTGAGGCACACAGCCTCAGCTTTATCCCTGTCTCCATTCAATGACCACCCTTTTCTCCTTGTGCCCCAGTTGAAATGTGTGTTATTCTGCTTTCTTCAAGAATCCTTATAAGCCACTTAAGTCCCATCTGCAGCGAGGAAGGCCACAGACAGATTCTTGTGCCAACCACTGCTTTTTGCGCACCCCGTGGGCACCAGCCTCTGTGCCTGGTGTCTGCATGTGTCAGCTCAACTCCTTGAGGACACTCCTGAGTGGCATGCAGTGCCCAGCTGGAGCCACACCAGGGCAATTCTGAGAGCAGAGAGGGGAGTCCCTTGTTTAGTGGACAGAGCTGAAGAGTACCAGGTTCGGGTTCACATCTCTGAATATTTTCACTGTCCTATGCTGCAGTGGTGCGGAGAGTTCGGTCTGGTTTTTGAGAACAAAATTTTAGAACATTATTAATGACAATTACACTTTACGAGTCACTTTTTCTTTAAAAAGAAAAAAGTGATGGGCTACTGAGGGGACGAGAGAGTGGAGAAGATCCTCAGAAGAGCAGCTGCAGGGCGGGGCTCCTCTGCCCACCTGGCCTTCCCCTCCTCAGGTGGCCACAGCACTCACGTTCATTATTAGCTCGTTTTTGACTGGCAGTTGTTTCTTGTAGCAGGTGCCACGTGGCTGGCAAGCAGAGCCAGGCACAAGCCCATGGCCACTGCTCACAGCACAGCCTTTAGAGGACTTTCCTTTACGAGGGTCTGAATCATTTCTGCTTCCGCCAGTACTGAGCACACTCAGCCATGAGCCACTCACTTCCCTGTGGACGGCGGTGGAACGACCGAAGTGAGGTTGCTCCAGCAGACAGCAGGGCTCTGGGGACAGCACAGAGCTGCAGTGCCACCCCCACCCACACCCTTGGGTCTTAGGAAGATGAAGCCATCCTGAGATCCACAAGGACAAACGGAGGATCACAAAAATGTGGTGACTAATCAATGCGTAAGTTGAGTTCCGTGATTTTACTCTTCCGCTACTGCATACAGCAGTATGGGCTACACAACTGACTGCACTATTGGCCCAGGATGTGGGGTTTGTCACCCTAATTTCATGGATGAGGAAGGAGGCTCAGGGACTTCAGGTAAGCTGCCTTCGGCTAGAAGACAGACACCAGGGTGCTCAGACTCCGAGCCTGTGTTCTTGACAGCTTGGCTGTGGATCAAATCTCTAGTGCCAGGCCCTGTGAGGTGACAAAATGACAGATCCCGTCCTCAGGGGTGGAGAGTCTGGTTAGACACTGAGGGTAAGAGCAGAAGACAGACAGCAACACAGTCTGTGGCGAGCTGGCAAAGTTGTGACAACCAGCTGTCTAGGGGAAGAAACAAGCCGATTTTCATGGTACAAATACTTCCCACCTGCCTGATTTCTAGCTACCAACGTGATGTTACCTGGCTCATAAAACTCCTGCCTCCAGCACACCCGGGCCAGCCTTTCTCCTCTGTTGCCTATAGAAACCTTACTCATTCTGTGAGACCCAGTTCAAGTGTCAGAGCCTAACGAAAGCTTTCTCTGACCTCTGGTGACACAACATGTGACACTATGTCTGTGCTCTTAGCCCCTTGTATGCATCTCAAGCACACGCTTATCCTCCAGCACTTATTGCTATTGTTTGGAAATCCCCAAGTCAGGGATGATCTCATCAGTATGTAGAGGAGAAGGGGAGATGGGAGATAGTGGTATGTCAGTGACAACCACAGATAAATTCCCCTCCTGAGCACAGAGGCAAAAATTCTAATGAACCATTAATAGAACATTGTATCAAAAGAATAATTTATCAAGACCAAGTACGGGTTAGTCCAAGGATGAGTCATGTCAAGAAATCCATCAGCCTAAATTATTACATTTAAAAGGGAAAAAAACAATTACGTTAATAAATGCCCAAAGTTATTTGATTTTAAAATTTCAGAAGACTTCTAAAGAAAAAAGAAAAATAAGTCTTAAAACAGGAAGAGAATAAAACCATTTAAATTTTAAGAACTATTTTACAAAAATGCAAATATTCCACACACATACTTTTTTTGGTATTTCCAAATAGAAACCTCATTTTAAACTGGACAAAATGTTCTTGATATTGATATGGACACATAACCAAGAACACTGTCAAAGATTTGGAAGGTGGGGAGAGGGAGGTCTGCTGTAGTAGGTGTTAAATAAAGCTTGCCCTGAGGCCATTATAGCGAAAGGGCATGGCATTAGCACAGCAACAGACAGATCCTTGCAGCAGAACAGATAAGGGAGAATTCAGAAATAGTCCACACTTACACTGTAACAAGATCCATTACAAAGGTGGCATGCTAATTCAGACAAGGAAACATGCTCTTTAAAATAAACTGGCTCTGGCAGAACTGACCAAACATCAAATAAAACAAAACAACAATCTACTTCATCCTATATGCACAAGTTCCAGGTAGATTAATGTTTTAAATGAAAAACCTAATAAATTAAGAGAAAGCACACACACACATACACACTTACACACATAATCTGGTAATGGGGGAGACATTCCTAAGGAGACACAACAAATGACAGAAAAATGGACAAATTTTATTTGGCAAAAGCCATGAAAACAAAGTCAAAAGAAACAAAAAACTAGGAAAGTGTATCTGTAGCATATAAGTTTCTACCTGAGGTCACAATTTCCTACAAATGGGTAAGAAAAGGTACAATTGGAGGGAGGAGCAAGATGGTGGCCAAGTAACAGCTTCCTTGCAAGTGGGCACGTGAGACTGGGGAGAGAAGACTCCAGCTATCTCTGGCTGGTGGGATCTGCCCAGAAACATCCCTTCCAGAAGTCAGCGAGAGACTTCCGGACCCCACGAGGAGGACAAAAGCAGTGGAGAACTGGCAAGTTGTTGTGAGTATTTATTCAGTCTAATCCCACTGGAAGCTATAAGTACAACAGCAGTTGAGATTGCAACCTGGATAGGCCTTAACTGTGAGCTGTTTTTTTTTTGACTTGGCATTTAGTTGAACTACCTTTGGAGAACTTTGGTGAGAGTGTGGAAGACTTTAAGCATTGTCTAGGGCCCCAAACTGTGCCACTGAGCAGGACAGAGCTAATAGTGTTTGGCTGTGGGCCACCCGGAGCCATTATGGGAGAACTGCCCTGGCAAGCTCTGCCCTCAGGGTCACTGAGTGAGGATCAGGCAGGAGACCTTGGGCAAGTAATCTAGTGACTGAGCAGCCTAAAAGTGGGGACTAAGATGCCTTACAGCCTTGGCCCTCAGGGGCATAGAGAGAGACCAGTTTTGGCACACTAGGTAGAGGGCAGCCACTTCAGGAGTGATCCCAATAACAAGTGCTTTCCTGGGAAAGCTTTTGCTTAGCCAAAGTTAGCAGTTTCATGTGCCTTTTAAGCGGGCTGAGGAGATTTAGGCTCTCCAGCCTGCGGGGTTTGAGAAATCAGCAGAGGCCTCTAGTCTCCATCTTGTACAGCCATATCAGCATTGTGATTAATATCTCATACCCCAGAAGATCACCTGTTGCCCAGAAAATATTCAGTCCTGTACCAAAAGGACTCATTGAAACTCTAGTTCAGAGGCATGGTACCTTAAAGAGCAAGAGGAAGTGAAAGGAAAATTAGGGCAAGGAAATAGAAAAAAGAAAACACTCATGAGAAAGAATCAGCAGAAAAATCCTGGCAACATGAAAAACCAGTCCAGAGCAATCCCCCCAAGGGACCATGAGGTAGCTCCTGCAGCGAATTCCACCTACAAAAAAAATTTTAGAAATGTTAGACAGAAAGGGAATTTAGAATATGGATGATGAAAACAATGAAGGAAATGATGGAAACAATGAAGGAAACTACTGGTAAAGTGGAAAATAACCAAAAGGAAATCCAAAAACAGAATTAAATAAGAGATGAATGATATGAAGACTATAGAAAAGAAACAGCAGAGTTGAAGGAACTGAAGCAGTCAATTAGGGAACTTAAAGATGCAATAGAAAGTATCAACAACAGATTAGACCATGCAAAAGAAAGAATCTCAAAGGTAGAGGACAAAGCTCTTGAGATAGATAGTTAAAGAGGCAGAAAAGAAGAGAGAGAAAGCAGAATGTTCACTGACAGAATTATGGAACTTTATGAAGCATTCAAACATACGTGTTATAGGTATCCCAGAAGGGGAAGAAGAATGCCCCAGGGGAATGGAAGCCACACTAGAGAATATTATAAATGAAAATTTCCCAAATATCACCAAAGATTCTGACACTCTCCTTTCAGAGGGATATCGGACCCCAGGTTGCCTCAACTCTAACCAAGCTTCCCCAAGACACAAAGTGATGAACTTGTCCAAAGTCAAGGCAAAAGAAAAGATTCTTCAAGCTGCCAGGAGTAAGCGCCAGTTGACCTATAGGGGCAAATCTATCAGGGTGACTGCAGACTTCTCAAATGAAACTTTCCAAGCAAGAAGACAATGGTCATCTATCTTTAATCTACTTAAACAGAACAATCTCTAGCCTAGAATTCTATATCCTGCGAAGCTAAGTTTTAAAATTGATGGAGAAATAAAATCATTTACTGATATACAAACATTGAGGAAATTTGCCACAACAAGACCAGCTCTACAGAAAATACTCCAACCTGTTCTACACACTGACCATCACAATGGATCAACAACAAAATAAGAACTCAGAAATTAAAGGACAGAGCCTAACTTCCACACTGATGCAAAAGATAAAACTAAGCAATGGACTCTCACAAAACAAGAT
>CAUYON010077342.1:0-10117 GCA_963573935.1 Arctocebus calabarensis
GGGCGCCTGTAGTCCCAGCTACTAGGGAGGCTGAGGCAAAAGAATCACTTAAGCCCAAGAGCTGGAGGTTGCTGTGAGCAGTGTGACGCCACGGCACTCTACCCAGGGCGATAAAGTGAGACTCTGTCTCTACAAAACAAAACATCTTTTGCTAGAAGTTAAGTGGGAATTTTTAACTCATCTATTTATTGCCATTTATTCTGCCTTCCCACTGTGTGGGAAAACAACCCAAGGCATGTCCCAATGAGGATCTTTAAACCTTTTAGTTCATATGATGTCAATCCTTCACCTCTAAACTCAACTTCATATTCTCAGTTGCCTTGTCTTATACCTGAGCTTTGAGACTACCCCCTATTAGGTCAGGCTTGTACTTCAAGGATATAGAATTTTGGGCCTATTTATTAGGTAGAAACCATCAATGCTGGTAATAGGAAGAGGAACATAGTACAGAGACAGGACCCGTGTAGGGAACACTGGACTAGGATGCAAGAGACCTGGTTTTGAATGTGGTTCTCTTTCTAATTCTTATCAAATTTCTCCCAGTCACTTTATTTTGTGTATCTGAACAATGATGATTCTGAGCTAGAGGGACTAATGTTCTAGACGTAGGAGTGAGACTGAGAAAAGAGACTTGAAAGGATCATGTACCATGGGGCATTGTGGAGGTAAAAAGGTAGTAGGTGAACAGGCATAGGAAAAGATAAGGTCTAAATTTGCTAAATTTGGGGTTTCATCCTAAAGAGATTCTTTCACAGAAAGTGTCTGAGAGCTACAATACTGGGGCATTCTTTGTACATGACGGCTACAGTATATGCCTCGTCATGAAGAACTCGAACTTTATAAATGAAAATCTTGTGTTATGAACATGGCAGCATAACTGAGAAAAACTGGCCAGGAAATGAGAAGTAAAAAGGTATAATGTATAAAGTCATACAGACATATTTTATGTTTATGGATTTTGCTAATGAAGATATGAATTAAGATGTTGTCTTCTTGCTGGAGTGAAATTAGAATTAGTAACATAGTTTTTTTTTCTCTTACGGTTGATAAATTTTTTTTTTAAATAATAGATTTGTTATTTTATTTGGATAAGATCAGATATTATTTGAATTAAAGAAGCTTTCAAAATAATATGGTTTAACTTTCATTTACAATGGAGGAATGTTAACACCTGTACACAGCCTCCTCCCCACATTGCTGATTTTTTATTGTTGCCTCTACTGGTAGCTTTTCAGAGCCTGCGGATTGCAGGGCCTTCTCAAAAGAATTTCAAGTTCTGTGTTACTGACAAATATCTTTGCACAGTCTCTGAAAGATCAATTTTTATTTTGATGAGAACGCAAGCATTTTCTTTGACCTTTCTGCATGTGGGTGAAGCAGACCTTTGAGGAAGCTGATAAAAATGGTGATGGCTTATTGAATATTGAAGAGATCCACCAACTGATGCATAAACTAAATGTTAATCTGCCCCGAAGAAAAGTCAGACAGATGTTTCAGGTAAGTTTTCATAATTGCATTGGCCTTTATATGAGACCCTACAATGAAGTTTGCAAACTCATACTAGAAAAAGTGCCACACACCTCATTGCTGAATATTACTATAGTCACTTTTGAAATCCTCCCCTTGAGAAGCAATGCACTGATACCAGCGCATAGGCCATTCTTCAAAGAAATTTTGGAACTGTTTTTCTGGATTGGCCATGAAAGCTGTCGTTATATTACCCTTGATGTCCCAAATGTCATCAAAATGTCTTCCTGTCAATATTTCCTTTATCTTCAAGTAAAGAAAAAATCATTGGGGGTCAGATCAGGGAGTAGGGAGTGTGTTCCAATATGGACTTATTTGTTTACTGACTAAAATCTCCCCCAGAGACAGTGCTGTGTGAGTTGGTACATTGCTGTGATGCAAGAACCATGAGTTGTTGGCCAAGGTTTTCAGTTAAGATTTCCCTAACTGATGAAGGAGGAAAGAGGAGGATGGGAGGGGAGAGGGTAAATGGTGGGACCACATCTATGGTGTATATTGCAAGGGTACACGTCAAGTCTATTAAGTGTAGAGTATAAATGTCTTAATACAATAATTAAGTAAGCGAGGTGAAGGCTATGTTAACCAGTTTGATGTAAGCATTCCAAATTGTATATAAAATCACATTGTAGCCCATACATGCATTAATGTATACCTGATTTATGTATTTATGACTTAATAAAGATAAAAAAGGGGAGAAAAAAAGATACATATATTAAAAAAAAAATTTCCCTAACTGTTTCTCTATTGGTGTTTACTTGGTTCTCAATGCTTCTTAGTCAGCCAAGGAGTTTGACACACAGTTTGATGAATTTTTGTCATGTTTTCATCAGTTCTGCTCTTCACTGGCCACCCTAACCTTTCTTCTTCAGTGACACTTTTCTCCCCTCAGAAAAATGTTTAATCCATTTGTATACTGCTTTTTACCCCTCATGGCATTATCCCTATACAATTGGACTAACATGTCCCTGATTTCACTTCCACTCTTCTCACATTTAATAGGAAATTTACAAAGGTTTGTTCATTGCTCTAATTCAAGTTCCAACATTTTTACATCACCACAAAAACACACAACAGCAATAATGAACACCACTCAGCAAGACACCAGCACACATCGACACAAACACAACTGTGAGACATTGATACACCAAGGTTATGAAACCTCGCTGAGTTGTTTGTACAGGGCTGCCAGTGTAAATGTATGGTGGCATATTCATGAACTTAATTGCTAGACCTTGCAAAATATGCAGAAGTTATTGATGTACTTAGGTGTATCAAAAGACTACATTGTTTTGTTGGATGTTGATATTACATGCTCCCTACTATTTTATTTTTCTTTAATGAAGAGAGGCTTTTGACACACAAATGTTCATAGCAATTTTATTTATAATAATATCATTATTATAAATTTATTATTATTTATTTATAATAGACAAATACTGGAAACAACCCAGAGGTCTTCAAAGGATGAAGGGTTAAACTGCATAACTGTGGAATACTACTTACCATTAAAAATGAACAGCCTATATTGATACATGCGACAACCTGTGTGAATCTCCAGAGAATTATGCTAAGTAAAAAAAGCTAGTGCCCATAGGTCACATACTTAATAATTGCACCTATATGACATTTTGAAATATCTAAGTTATAGAAATGGAGAACACATTAGTGATTGCCACAGGTCATGGATGGAGAGGGTGGAAGAAATTGGGATTTGGGGTGGTGGTGAAAAGGAAAAGCTATTTTGGAAGCCCTCCTATGTATATATTATGTCTTTAGTCAGAACTAAAATCTCCATAAAATGCTTGCATCTTCTAATCATTATTTGTGTGATACACATTGGCTTGTTTATACAGTTTGGTCTGAACAGAGGCAGTTTATTTCATCAGAGAAAAAAATTCATAAGTTTAGCTTGCATCTACAATTTCACTTCCTAAAATACATCATTGTTATTGTTGCTGTTTTCGGAGACTAATTATGGGCACTTTTTCGTACACTTAAATAATGGAGTAACCCCAATCTAGTGAAAGGACAGGAATGTCTGCCTGCCCCCAGGGCTATTGTAAGGGTCAGAATAGACTCTAGGTAAGGCGATAAAAATGGCACTTGTCTAGGACCTTAAGAGCTCTCTATTTTGTTTCTGAGTTCAGTCCCTGGGGCTTAGAAGTACTAATCACTCCTACCATTTAAGGGGCCCTCCAGAAATTCATTCAACTGCAGAGTGGTGTTAGGTGAAATGCTCTTTCCCTGTTGATAAGTCATGGAGGGACATCTTTGGGCCCAAACCTCTTCTGTGGCATCTGGCTGGGATTGTATTAATATTTAGTTTTCAGTCTCAGCTACAGAAATGAGTTCTGTGGAGTTTTAAATCTGTGTAAAGACAATGTTAGACTGTTAGAAATTAGTAGCATATTAGTTTACAAAGGTTCTTGTTTGGAAGTAAGTCATATGCGTAATCCATATTTTGCAATGATTTTCTTTTCTAAGTGATGAGGTAGGTGATACTTTGCACATATGGAAATAAGCTTAGGAGGGCAATGCGATGGTTGGTGCTTTGTGTTTCCCTTGTTTTCTAACCACTTGTCCTAGACAAGGTAAGAATAGAAACAGCATGTGGTCTGAGGAGCAACAGTGGGTGGAAGGCGGAAGCTGGTTCTGCTCTGTGAGCCCTTAAGGTGGTCCTGTCCCTGTTTGGATGTGGTTTGCATTGTGGGGTGCTGGGTCCCATGGTGCTAGAGAACATGAGAGACTGGAAGGAAAAGGAAGGACTGAGAAAACTATATAGGGAAGCCCAGAGATGGACAGGCAGAGAGGAAATGTGTTGTCACCAGCAGAGCAGATTGTCTTTAAACTACAGGAAAGGTCCGCCCTGTTCTGGTATTCCCGCTATCATGTCCTCTGTCATATAGGAGGGCAAAGTCTATACGTGTAAAAATAATGATGGGGGGAGGGGATACTTTTTGGAAGCAGGCTAAGGAAGTACATAACATAAGCTATTAAATTATCTTTACTTCTGTATTTCTCCCCATTCAGACCCCTGTTTATCTCTAATGCACTTAGCATTTGAGAGGATGAACTGGGAAATGTTTATGTCAAATGGCCTATGGGTTCAAAGTAAATCCTTTAGAGAAGTTCTAAGGAAACATTAACAGCCTCCTTTTTTTGGGCCCTAAATGTCAAAACTTATCAAGCTAGAAATGACTGGATGAGGAGTTGTATCTGCCGCATAAATATTCTGTCTGCATGGGCTTCGTGTCTGGCAGGGTTCTGTAAAAATGCTCATAGTCAGATCCTTCGGATGAAGGATCTTGATATTATTTTAGCAACATTCTCTTTCTTTTGAGTATATTGCTGATGAAGACATTAAAGCCTTTTTAGAGTTTTCTTTTTCTTCCCTTTGCTTTTGAGATATTAAAAAAATCCTTAGAGTTTTACTATTCTTAATTGTAGTAGACGTTTATATGGAAAAGTCTTGAAAAGTGTTTCATCGCTATGTCCAAGATCAGATATTTTGAAACAAAGTTATGGCAGTAATTTGGACATTAGACCCAGTTTCTTAGGCTGCGTAGTCTAAGAGAAACGCCTAAGGCATTGGTACTCAAACTGCTATCTTTAAAGTGACAGAGGCAACAGTCATCAGCCCCACACTGAGGCCCATGGTCAAAGTGTTTGCTCATAAGTAACCAAAGGTTAGCAAAGTTTTTTTTTTTTTCAATTTTTTATGTGTACTTTGGCTTTCAAAGTTATGTGTAAAGCTGCTTAACAACCAAGTGTACTTTACAAAAATGTATGCATTTCAAAATGCTGTTCATTCCCTACCAGTTTTTGTTCAGTTACAATTGTGTTTACTTAGAATGAAGATCACGTAAATGGGTCATTTATTCATTGTGTATCTCAAATAGTTTTATGATTTTGTAAGGGTGGCGCCTGTGGCTCAAGGAGTAGGGCGCTGGCCCCATATACCAGAGGTGGTGGGTTCAAACCCGGTTCCGGCCAAAAACGGGGAAAAAAAAATTCAGTCAATCAGGTACATGGTAAAATATTCTTGCTCAATAATTACTAGAATCAAACAAGTTCAACTAGAAATTAGTACAGATGGATTATTCAGATTTTTCTATGGGGGTAAAGCAGGGCGGTCACAGTGATGCTGACGGCTATGAGAGCATCAGATCTACCCTTGGAGAATTAAGAGAGATTCTCTCATAGGTAAAAAACACATCTGATTGGATTATACAGAAACTGATGAGAGGGCGATATTTTCATCAGGTTTTAAGTGTAGCCTCTCTCTTTTGTTCTTGATCAGTCTTGTTCAAGATACTTCTTTTTCCTTAGTTTCTTAAAAAACCAGCCTTTGGTTTTTTTGCTTGCCTTTGTATTATTTCTATTTGTTTTCTATTTCATTGCATCCTAGTTTTGTTTATATTTCCTTCTATTTCCTTTGGCTTAATTTTTTTCTAGCTCTTAAAGTTATTAACTTCTCTTCTAAATCTGCTTCCTAATAAATTTAAAACTTCAAGTTTCTTTCTAATTACTATTACTTTATCCTGTAAGTTTTAATATGTAGATTTGTTTACGTGTATGTATTTTATTTTCCATTTAGAATGTGTTATATTATTGCTACAGTTTTCTTTTTAGCTTTCTTTATTAATTTATAAATTTACTGAAGTCAGAGACATTGGTTTGTATCTGGTTGATTTTTTAAAGTTTGTTGAAACTTTCTCTGTAGCCTAAAATGTAGTCAGTTTTTATGATGCTCTGTGTGCTTGAAGAGCCTGTGTGCTGTGGTTTGTGTACTAGCTTTTTGTAGGGAATGTTATTTCCCAACACTGGATGTCCTATTTCAAAATCTTATTACGGCCTTGTTTTTTCTATGTCTTTTCCAGGAAGCTGACACAGATGAGAATCAGGGAACTCTGACATTTGAAGAGTTTTGTGTTTTTTACAAAATGATGTCTTTGAGACGAGACCTTTATCTGTTGCTCCTGAGCTACAGTGACAAGAAAGATCACCTAACGGTAGAAGAACTGGCTCAGTTTTTGAAGGTGGAACAAAAGGTATCATTAAACTATCGAATTGAATGTCTACATAAAAATATTTGTGAAAGATACAAGGCTTTCTTTTGGGGTTGGATATAGGTTTACTTTAATTTAGGAAAAAGGGGTAAATATCACAAGCTGACAAAAATCTTATCTATGACTAATTTAAAACTATTTCCAGCAGCTTTTAAGAGAAGAAGTGTCAAATTGAATATTGGTTTATTTGATTTTTTTTACCTTAAATATATGGAGGATAGATGTACACATTTTCCCACAGAGAAATGAATGTCTACTACTGTATTTGATTTTACATACAATGGTGCTGTTTTCTATAATGTTATAAAGTGTTAATAATTAGTATAAATTTATAGTTTTTTTTATATTAGCATAAATAAAAATTTATATTTCAAATAAATATACATTTATATTTTAAAATATATTAATAATATAAATATATAAATATATTTTGAAATATAAATAAACATTATACTAGCATAATATAATGCTAGTTAATAATTGTATTATAGTTCCACACTTAGCTATATTATAAATATATTTTGAAATATAATTATATTTATAATTATATATGTATAATTATATTATATATACAATAATATAATTTTATCTTCTTTATAATTATATTTCAAAATATATTAATATAGCTAATATGTTATATTTACTAGCATTATAGTAGGTCATTGATAATTATGATAGGAAATTGGCATTTTGTCATGTGAAAAGACTAAATTAGGTACTGATTAGCAAAGGAAATCTCTAAATATATTTAAAATATATAGGCTGAAATGTGCTCACAAAGCTATTCTCCTAGTGGTTTTTTTTTTATATATATCACCTCAAACTCTGTTTCTCACTAAAGTAAGATAATAAATAGATTTTTTTTAAACTTTTCTAACCTTTTATCTTAGATTTTTTTTTTTTGAGACAGTCTTACTTTGTCGCCCTCTGTAAAGTGCGATGGTATCACAGCTCACAGTAACCTCAAACTCTTGGGCTTAAGCGATTCTTTTGCCTCAGCCTCCAGAGTAGCTGGGACTGCAGGTGCCCGCTACAACACCTGGCTATTCTTTTTGGTTGTAGTTGTTATTGTTGTTTGGCAGGCCTGGGCTGGATTTGAACCCGCCAGCTCCAGTATATGTGCCTGGTACCCTGGCAGCTGAGCTATAAGCGCTGAGCCCTTTTTATCTTAGACATTTTGAGGGTAGGCTTTTGGATTTGCTGCCATTGATGAGATTTAATTTTCTTTAGATTTATGAACTAATTGTCATAATTATTCATTTTAAAATAAAGGCATTTAGCTCTGTTGAACTTGTAAAGAATCATCAAAAATTTGGACTTTATTATACAATAACCAGTAGGAAGCATTTAAGCAGCATCCTGTGTTTGAACACATCTTCCCAGTGTTTGAACACTTCTTTCTTTTCTTCTTAAATGACAGCTTTGTTCAGATATCAATTAGATACCATACAATTCACCCTTTTAAAGTGTACAACTTAATAGTTTTTAGTATATCAACAGAGTATGCAACTTACACCTCTATCTATTCAGTACATTTCAGCATCCTGAGAAGTAACCCCACACCCTTTAACAGTCATTCCCTATTTTTCTCCCTGTCTGGACTTTGAGAACCACTGTGCCTAGTGATCTGTCTGTTCTGGACGTCGTCTATAAAGGGAATTGGATCATATGTGGCTTTTGTGGTTGGCTTCTTTCATTTAGCATCATATTTTTGAGGTTGATCCATGTTGTGGCATTATCAGTCCTTCTTAGATAATGTACCACTATGTGAATCTATCACATTTTGTTTATGAATGTATTAGTTGATGGCCATTTGGGTCGTTTCTTTTTTTTGGCTATTATGACTAAGGCTGCTATGAACATTTATATACAAGTTTTTATGTGTACATATGTTTTTTGTTTTCTTGGGGTATGTACCCAAGCAGAATTGCTGGGTCACATGGTTTGAGAATTTCATACAGTCCGGATCTGGTTATTGTAAGGATGTCATGTGAACTAGAATAAACTCTACCATGGAACTGCAATGGATAGAGCATTGAGTTAATATTTGAATATTAGAGGGAGATAAACTTCCACTCACTCTAAGAAGTATAGCTGAACAAGAATGGGCTGGATAGATTTGGAAATTGTGAGTTTTCCTCTTTGGAGGTATTAACAAAGATTAGAGATGTTATTAAGGAGATTTAAGTATGGGTGGTTGCTTGGATTAGTAAAATATCAGATTAATTTATAACTTTTCTGAAAAGATACTATATATTCTAAGCATTGTGCTAAGTTTTTGTAATGGACAAACCTATCACCAGAGAGGTCAAAATCGAGATATATTTTTTATATTTCACAATTTTGGGAGGCTGTGGTAAGAAAGAGAATGTAAGAAGCCAAACAACATACTTTTTAATGTTTGCTTGGATTCTCCCATTTTGAGACGGAACAAAATTTATTATAATTATTTGCTGCATTATTTTTTTCTGGACATTTTGTTTCTGTAAAAAAGTACCTTTGTTAAGATACTAAAAAATGAGTAATACATTATTAATATATAGAAAATTATGGTCACTTAGTTTTGGTAATAATTTGAATTAAATTGAGGTTTTGAAGTGATTTCCATTTGAGAGTCATTCACTCCTGGTAGCTTTCTTTAATTTCCTCTTATGTAACCCAGAAAATTGTTACACTTGGCATGACCCAAAACCTATTTGAATTTCATAATCTGAGCTAGCAGATACTGCTTGTAGCTTCATAATAGGCAAACATTTCCATAGCATTTAAATGCAATTTTTGAATTTTCTTCTCTGAGATTAATTTGCTGATCAGATTCTTTAACTTTTGCGTTAACAACAATGAAAAATCGTAGAGAGTATTTGGAAAACCAAACCCCTACAAATGTTTCCTCTGAGTTATTATCATTGAGCCATAGGATTAAATATTTTCATGGCATTTGAAGCATATCTCCATAATACTGTGTATGAGATTTGTTTCAGCTTATAATTAAAAGCCGTCAGCAAAATATTAATTATCATTAAACAAATCATTTTTAGTGCTAATATAGTAGCTGTGGAATGATAACTTAGAGTTGGTTTCATTAATATTTTTTGGATGGCCGGGATTAGTATTTTTCCCTATGTTTGTTTTTTAATTGTATTTTTTGAACTTCATTTGAAAGGTTCTTTAAAATACAGAAAAATTATCTGTATAAATTTTGTTCTATTTCTCTCTCTCTCTCTCTTCTGTGTGAGAAGAGAGAGAGAGAGACAAGCAAAGAATTAGCAGAGATAGACCAGTATTCCCTGACCAGCTCCCTAGGGAGATCCATTCTGTTTAAACACCATTTAAAAACCAGCTGTTGGCTTGGCGCCTGTGGCTCAGCGGGCTAAGGCGCCAGCCACATAACACCTGAGCTGGCGGGTTCAAATCCAGCCTGGGCCAGCCAAACAACAATGATGGCTACAACCAAAACATGGCCGGGCGTTGTGGCGGGCGCCTGTAGTCCCAGCTACTTGGGAGGCGGAGGCAAGAGATTC
>CAUYON010077343.1:0-43089 GCA_963573935.1 Arctocebus calabarensis
CTATATAGTGATCAAGGAAATGCCATGAAGGATATCTGTAACAGTATGATCAAAATATTTCTGAATGTATATGAATCGTGCCCTGTGATTGCACCAATGTACATAATTATGATTCAATAAAATTATTAAAAAAAAAAAGAAAGTTGAAGACAGTACTCATTTACAATTCTAAAAACTTCAGACACCTAAAACTTCAGGGTCATTAAGAATAATGCTAAATCTACTCCACCTATTCTCTAGGGTGCAGCAGAGCCCAAATAATAGCACATGTGTTTTCAACATAGTTTACTGAATATTTTAAGCCTATTGTTGAGACCTACTACTCAGGAAAAAAAGTATTCTTTTTTAAGAAATATATTTTGTAAGGTTATAGCAACCTAAATGTTTGATGGATCTAAGAAAAGTAAAGTAAGTTGAAAACTTTCTGAAAAGGATTCACGACTTTAAATGCTGTTAAGAATATTATTTATGAGAGGAGACAAAAAAGTCAACAGGAGTTTGAAAGAAGTTTATTCCAACTATTGTGGATGTGTTTAGAGGAGTACAAGGCTTCAGTGGAGGAGGGAACTGCAAATATGGTGGACAAGAGAACTAGAATCAATTGCTGCAGTGTCACAAAACTTGAAAGGTTGAAGAGTTGCTTCTAATGGATTAACAAAGAAAGTGGTTTCTTGGATGGATTATATTCCTGGTGAAGATGAGGTGAACATTGTTCAAATGACAAGAAAAGATTTAGAATATCAGTGTAACATGGTTTCTTGTACCCTCAATGAATCCCCAACAATAAAAAAAAAAGAAAAAAAATTGAAATATATATGTATTCAATAGCTAATTCAAAATAAAAATGCCCATCTAATGCCCCCCCCCCAAAAAGATTTAGAATATTACATAAACTTAGTTGATAGTAGTGGCACAATTGGAGAACATTGACTTTGTTTTACAAGTTCTACTGTGCATGAAATGCTGTCAGATAGCATTGTGTGCTACACAGAAATCTTTTTTTGTGTGTGAAAGAGTCAGTCAATGTGCCAAACTAAAACTCTTTTTAAGAATTTGCCATAGCCACCAGAAAAAAGATTGAGTGGCTGAAGGATAAGGTGATTGTTAGCAATTTTAGCAATAAAGTATTTTTAAATTAAGAGCGTTTACATTTTTTTTATATGTAATGCTGTGGTGTACTTAACAGACTACAGTATAGTATAAACCTAACTTTTATATGTGTTGGGAAACCAAAATATTTGTATGACCTGCTTTATGGTAATATTCATGTCATTGTGATGGTTTGGGGCCAAAGTATGTCTGTATTCTTAGACGTCAGGATGTGGAAAAAACTAATTATAATTTACAATATATGAAAATAAGAGAAACAGAATTACCAATGTAGAATTACAATCAAATAGAAAGATAAGTGGGAAGAGTGAAGTGTTTTAAGTATGATAAAACTGCATGGCCTAGAATAAAGGCAGAAAGGGAATAAAAAAGGTAACGAGTTAACTCATTATAATAATAATATAATATAACTCAGCTGATATCATAATAATATAACTCAGTTAACTTTTGAGTTAACTCATTATTATGAGTTAACATAGTAAGTTTGAGACTGTATGAGTTTATCTATTCAGCAGTTGAGGATCTACGTGTAAGTTAAGCAGATTACTTAATTTTCACTGAAAATTTGTATATAGTTGAGTCATCACACATTGAATTCACTTAAGTTCAGCTGTAGCCCTTGGCAAAAAAAAAAAAAAAGAAAAATCATAATAATCAAAACCAGCTCTTAGTGCTGTACATATTAAGTAATTTGTTACAACTATCTTGTGAAGTATATACTATATTTTCTGTATTTGACAAGTGGGTAAACTGAAGTATGAAGAAGCTAAATAACTTGCCCATGGTTATTAACCTAGGTTAGATTTGAACCCAGTTAATCTGACTCCAGACGCTGTTCTTAGTCACTGTGCTATATGATCTCTCACACTTTGACTCAATGAGTGCCAGTATAGCCAGAATGAGAGAGAAGACTCGGCATCTTTTATTTGCCATAGATGTGAAGTAGGAAAATGGTCATATTGAATGGTGAATCTGATCTAATTAGGCCATCATTTGCAATCCTGGAGGAAAAGTTGGCTCAGAGTTCTTCACTTTATGGAATTTTTCCATAGTAATTTTGACCATATCTTAAATTGACTTTCGAACTTTCCATGAGATGTGATTTTACTACAGATATAGCCAGAATGTTTGAAATCATAAATTCATCTTTTACTTTTACATGTTGGGCACATACTTTTGAAGATCAGCTTAGTTTTAAAATTCTTCCTTAATTGGTAGCATAATGTGTGTACTTATCTGCACTTACTAAAATTAAACATAGTGTATATTATATTTTAAAGCTTTAACTTTTATTATTTTCTTAATAAAATGTCTTTCTTTAAAAACAAACTTTCAGCTAGCATGTTCAACACACCGGGAATGCAGAGCTTGTTGCAACAAATAACTGAAAATCCACAACTTATGCAAAACATGTTGTCTGCCCCCTACATGAGAAGCATGATGCAGTCACTAAGCCAGAATCCTGACCTTGCTGCCCAGGTGAGTTTGTTGTAGTTGTCTTTAAAGGACTGTGCAGTATGAATTGAAATAACCTAATCCAATAACTGTGATTTTGGCACATAGAGAAAATAGGGTAAACTGCATATCCAGTTTTTTTTGACAGTCTATTTCTTTGCAGTAGATTGATATTGAATATATAATTAAAACAATGTCTTCATCTCTGCCATTCCTTGAGTTGAAAATAATGCATGTTTATTTTGTGTCTACATACAGAGTCTGACAATTTAAGTTAGTGAATTGATCCTAGAAAAAGTACTATACACCTCATTGCTGACTGTCACTACACACTTCATTGGTTGTCTTCAAAATCCCCTTGGGAAGCTATGCACCAATGCCAGCTCCTAGCTCGCCCTTGAAGCAATTTTGAAACTTTTTTTCTAGAATGACCTTTAGCGATGTCGTCATAGAGCACCCAAAAACATAACAATAGTGAACACCACTCAACAAGATAGCAGCACACTCCATACCACTCAGCAAGACACCACCATACATCCACACAGACACAACTGTTAGACACTGATATACCTAGGTTATGAAACCTTACCAAGTTGTTTGTAGAGTGCTGCTGCTGCCAACATAAGCACACAGTGGCAAGTTCGTGAACTTAATTGTCAGACCTTCCTAAGGCAACAGTGTTAATAAATTTGAAATCTTTTATTTAGTAGATCACTCAGATTATAATGTTCATCCTCAAATTGGCATTTGTAACATAACCTGGAATCAAAGGCAGAAAGGGATTTGTGGGAACATTGTTCTCATTCTTTCTGTATAATAGATCCTTTGCCCCAAGATAGCATACTGGTCCTTTATTAATTCATTCATTTTCCAGTTTGTTTCTAATGAGACCATAACTAAGAAAATTAACAGTTACCAACACTGGCTTCAGGATTACTTTGGAGAGTTTTAAAAATAGTACTGATGGGCCCCATACTTACAGATTTTTATATAATTGCATTGGATCCCTTCCTCATCCTCAAAGTTCCTAGGTGATTCTGATGTATTGTCTACACCATTGGGCTTGAGAAATCCTGAAGAATATGAAGTAAGCCTTAATCATCTTAAGTTTATATTTGCTTTCTACTAAAAATGGCTTCTGTAGATTGTTAGGAATTTGAGATACTTTTTATAGTTTATTTCTTAACTTTTAAAAGGTTTTATAATTAACTACTTGTTTGTTATGTCAGTTGAAATGGTTTCTGTTTTCTAAATTCTAGGACCATTTGGTTCAAGTGTATAGCAGCTGTCTGATACATAATTCTCATTTACGACTTCTGTCCTCATAAAATTTGTGGAATTGGAAATAAAAAAAATTAGGATAATTTTTGTACTTAAATTTTTGTATAATGCAGGTACATTTTATGACAGTTTTATTTTCATGAAAATTACCAGAGTTACTAGTATTAAATATCTCACCTTATTGTAATCTAGAGCCATTTTTCAAGAGCAGATGAAGCTAAAATTTTTACATTTGTTTAAATAAATGTAGAAAATGTGTATGGAGAGTTTCCTATTTGTATATTTTTAAGTGTATATTTGGCTAATTAATGTGCATCTTTTTAAAACTGGACTTTTACAAGCACATTCCTACCCATTTATGATTACCAATTTACATTTATAACGTGACTTGAGCACTTTCACATACTGTTTTTTTTTTTACTCTAAAGCAAAATGTTGACAAAGAATGCTAGATACAGACGTCTGTTATTATAATTTGGAAATATTGACAATGTACTCTTATTATCATATTAAAGTGTGTGTCATTTTTCTTTTCTGCTTTTGACTTTTAAGTATTTTTTTTAAGTCTTGAGTTTAAAAACTTAATTAATTTTGGTATGTGTATAAGCTGTCAGGTAAGTTAGGAGAACTACCCTAATTAAATATGATTTTCTGAGAAAGAATGAGTAAGTTTTAGATGGTGTACTTTTTCTAGATGAGTTTAAATGATGTAAATGCTGAACAATAAATGTGATAACCTCATTAATGTGTTCATAATAAAGAAATACTTGGAGCCAATAAAGAATCAGGTTTGACGACTTCGAGTGGGCATTAATGTATTTACTGTGAATTTATTGGTCATTTTGAAATAAGTACTGTATTTTCTTGAAAAGCTTAATTTTTATTCTGTTTTGGTTTTTGACATTAAAAGATCTACTTTGCTACAATAGATTGGACTTTAAAAAGAGGGGCGGTGGACTTCTCTCTACCAGTATTTACGTGTGATTGCTCTTAAATGTGGCTAACTCTGTGAGGGCATGAATCATTTCCTCCCCTAGTCTTTGGTCAGGAAAATAGGCTATCAGTAAATCATTGTTAGTTGACTTTTAACTCTAGGGAAAAATAATATGAAATCTCTCTTTTTTTGAAAGCTATGAGAATTTATTAGTTGCTGGTTATGCTGATTGTGTATTGTAATGTTATTTTCAGGTATACAGTATCATGTTAATAATGGCCCTGATTTTAAGTTCTTAACACCTATTTGAAGGTTAGGAGAGATGCCACTTTTCTCCTTTCTGTTGGTAGTGAGGTGAAATCCAGATGCTAATCTTGCTTGGTGTTCTCAAATGGATTTACATCTTTCAGGTCTTAAAGTTTTTTAACACTTTCCCCAGAGGACTATTGGTGCTAGTCTGGGCTATTTTCACCTAGCAGCTCCATTTCTCTGGCAAGTTGGTTGCCGTTTTGAGGTGTTATTTTTTTGGACCTAATATTAGCTGTTTTGTAGTAGACAGGTAGATAGAGTGGTTCCAGATCTGGATCTTTGTGCTTGCCACTTGTGTGTTGAGGTTTCTAAGCAAGCGGTGGATATAGTTTCATGTATTGATGTTTATGTCCGTGTAGCAGAAAATGTATCTTCATGAATGTCAGTTTTTCCCTTTTTTTTTTTTTTTTAAAGGGCTGATATTAACCTTTGCTCATGTAAAAGACTAATAAAATGATTTATTCTGTTTTTTTGGATATTTTTTTTCACTATAATAATAACCATATTACTAAGTTTTAATATATCTCGTTTTGGTTTTTTTTTTTTTTTTTTTTTTTTTTTTTTTGGAGATCCCTTTTATGGACAGTATCTCCCCTTTTCCTTTTTTATTTATGTTCTATCTTCCTCTTTTTTAGGTGCCAGCTTAGGCACTGGGGGAAGGTAGAATATTAAACAAGGTACATTACTTGCTTCAGATATTTCCAGTTAAAATTGTTTGAACACTTGCCCCATAGATGATGCTGAATAATCCCCTATTTGCTGGAAATCCTCAGCTTCAAGAACAAATGAGACAACAGCTCCCAACTTTCCTCCAACAAGTGAGTAAGAAAAGATGCTAGCTATCTTCGGTAATGATTTGCTTGAAAAAGTTTGATGGTAAACATTTTCCTTGCTCTTCTGGCTGATAGTAAAACATAGAATGGAGACTGATAATACTGTCAATCAGTAGAGAGTTCAGCTTGATTTTAAATGAGCCCCATTTCACTGCTGACCTTTGCTTATGTTTCTTAAACATAAATTTTGAGGAAAGAACATTTTATTTTTGCTTTTGAAGACTTAGGATTTTGAATGCTTTGTTAATACCATAAACCACTTCCTTTCACTGTACTAACTTTGAAGTGCTTCCTTGTGTCATGTTACGCTTTATGGTTTAACTAATCTCGAGTAACAGGAAAGAGCTACCCTATCCTGTTTTACAGATTCGTTTTCTTTGTAATGTTTTATTTTCTTCCAAATCAGTAGAATGCCTGTTTTCCAAGGGGTAGATCTTATTTCCTCAAACTCGGAATTAGTAAGATTAAAATTGTCAGTGTTGTCATGTAAGGAAAGTTATATTATAAAAAAGTACTTGAGATTGTTATGGCATTTTATTATTTAAAAAGATAAAAGAGAAGTTAGTCTTGGTGTTTTTGCAACTGGTAGTTCTAGGGCTTTTATGTATTACGCAAACGATTCTCTGGCCTGTAAACCATTTCCCAAGGTTAGTGTCCTTGATCTATTGTAATGATGTAAGCTTACCTTTTTTGGTCAGTCAGGTGGTGTGTATTTGGAAGTAGTAAAGCTAAGCTCAGGACATATGTATTAACTTCAAAATTGGAACTGTTGTTTTTTAGAGTGTACCTTATTGGTAAAATTGTTATGTCAGCAACAGGTAACACTTGTTCAGGAGGAATATGTGGCTTTCACCATATTACCATGTCATATAACTTGTGCATTTGGAGGTAGTCTCTTAAAACTAATATTGTCTTTCTTGGAGAAGAGGAGTGGTAGTGGCTTCCAGAGTAGCTCCTGATTGTTTTCCATTATGAAAAAGGCTTTCATGATGGACTTGGAAAGAGGTCAAGTAATGATTTGCACTCTGGGTTTGCTGTCAAAGAGGAGGTACTTGTGTTTATTTTGGGTTGCCAATGTCTGAGAGAGAGGTTTTAGATTTTCTTCAGAAACATAGCAAAGAAAAGGTACTAAAATTTACCTTCACTGATTTTAATTCCCTTGTAACCACTGCTTTTCTTTATTCTTAGATGCAGAATCCTGATACACTCTCAGCAATGTCAAACCCTAGAGCAATGCAGGCTTTGTTACAGATTCAGCAGGGTTTGCAGACATTAGCTACAGAAGCTCCCGGCCTCATCCCAGGGTAAGGCTTATTTGGGGACAATTACAAAGCGCATAATGCTTACTTTATTTTAAAGAATTTCAGATCTAATACCATCTGCCTCTTTTTTCTTGAGATTGTTTTTAAGTCATAGTTTTCAAAGTTAAAAATACTTATTTTAAGAAGATTACTTAATCGATATGTTAAAATGTAACTGACTTGCCACCTAGGCTGACCTCTAGTTTTCCAGGAGTTTAGGTTTGTTACCCATTTGCGCTTTCCCTAGGTTTACTCCTGGCCTTGGGGCATTAGGAAGCACTGGAGGCTCTTCAGGAACCAACAGTTCTAACCCTACACCTAGTGAAAGCACGAGCCCTACAGCAGGAACCACTGAACCTGGACACCAGCAATTTATTCAACAGATGCTGCAGGCTCTTGCTGGCGTAAATCCTCAGGTAGCAATTCTTTCCTGTTAAAGTTTTGTATTTCGTAATGTTAGAAATAGAGAAATTTCTAAAAAGAAGAAAAAATGAGAAAAATTAGCTGATTAATGAAAAGTAAAATCTTAATGATACTGAATCTAAAACAGGTGCTGTAAAAATTAATTGACTTTGGTGCTATATATCATTGTCATAGTTGTAGAGAATAGATGCTACACCTGAATGCCTTACTATTTATTAATTTATCTTTTTGGAGACAAGAGTCTCACTCTTGCCCTAGGTAGAGTGTAGTGGCATCTTTGTAACTCATAGCACCCTCAAACTCTTGAGCTCAAGTGATCTTTCCTCAGTCTTCTGAGCTGCTGGGAGTGCAGGTGTTCACTAGGTGACTAGTTTTCTATTTTTAGTAAAGACAGGGTCTTACTCTTGCTGCTGGTTTTAAACTCCTGAGCTCAAGCAATCTGTCTGCCTCAGCCTCTCAGAGTGTTAGGATTGCAGGTGTGAGCCATTGTGCCCGCCTAATGCCTTATCTTTTAGAAGTTGCCTTAAAAATGTTTTTTGGATTCCTATTAGAAAATCATTGGAAATAGGTTTTGCTACATAAAAGTTTGTCAGGGAGGAATGGAAAGTTGGTTACTCTAGATAACTCTGGGACAACTCTATTCTGGTCCTTGTGTTTTGACTTGGGAAAAAATCCTAACTACCTTACCCTACTCACCACCACCTCCTGCAGTAATTTACATTATATATACATACCTCACAAATAAGGCTAAAAAATAAGGATGCCTAATAATGTTCTTGTACCTGCAAGCTTTATTGGCTTTACTAAGAATATGTCATTATAAAAAGAAGATTGCCACTTCAAAACTATTACAGTAGTTTGCCCCCAAACGTTTTTTTAAAGACAGTCTCACTTTGTTCCTCTTGGTGAAGTTCTGTGGTGTCATATCCCACAGCAGCCTCAAATTCTTGGGCTCAAGCCATTTTCTTGCCTCAGCCTCCTGAGTAGCTGGGACTATAGGTGAACCATAACACCTGGCTATTTTTTGAGACGGGGGAGTCTCACTGTAGCTTGGGCTAGTTTTGAACTCCTAAGCTCAGGCAGTCCACCTTCCTTGGCCTCTCCGAGTGCTAGGGTTATAGGAGTGAGTCATAACACCTGGCCCCTTTAAACTTCTTTTAAAAGACAGGATCTCAGTCTGCCTTTGTGGGCTGGAGTGCAGTGGTATGATCATAACTCCTGGGTTCCAGGGATCTTCCAGAGTAGCTAGGACTATAGGTGTATGCCACCATGCATTCCTAAGTAGGTTTTTTTTTTTTTTTTGAGACAGTCTCGCTTATGTCATCCTTGGTAAAGTGCTGTGGCATCATAGCTCACAGCAACCTCAAACTCTTGGGCTTAAGCGATTCTTCTGCCTCACCCTCCCAAATAGCTGGGACTACAGATGCCTGCCACAACGCCTAGCTATTTTTGTTGTTCTGCAGGCCCGGGCTGTGTTCAAACCTGCCAGCCCCAGTGCAACATTTTTTATAAAGACAGAGTCTCACTGTGTTGCCCAGGCTGATCTCAAACTCCTGTGCTCCAATGGTGCTCCTTTCTTTGACTTCCCAAATTACTAGGTTTACAGGCATGAGCTACTATGTCTGGCCATTCCTAAACTTTCTAATGAAAAAACTATTTCAAGGCCTACTAGATGCTTTGTGTTTTCAAGTTTTACTAAATATAATAAACAGGGCAGGGTATCTTGTATATACTTGTATTCCTGATACCTAGTATAGTTTCTGGCTCATGATTGGTAAATATTTGTGGAGTTAATAAGACAAAAAAATTAAAGTATAGGGCAGAATTAATTGTTACATAAGTTGAACAACCTATAAGCCTTCCTTGTATCAGGTTTGCTAGTGTTGGTCAGTTATGTTTGTGTGTATGTTTTTAACCCCATTTCTGAAGAGAGATTTAATGCCACTGAATTGTCAGAATTAGGAGTATAGTTTGTGGGCCTGGAACTCTTTTAAGAATTGATGGGCCAGAAGAGAAATAGAGCCCACATCCTAAACCTTATTGGAACTTTAGAATTTTATAACACAACACTGGCTTTTGTAGTTACTTACCTGGTCAGTAGCTAAACAAAATAAATTATCTAATTCTAAACTATATACTTTTAACTTCTAAGTTTTTCTGCATGTTCATAAGCCTGTAAAATAATGGTTGGAGTTTATTAAACTATTTTTTTTTTTTCAAAGCAGAGTTTTGACATATTTGTTTAGATACAAACTAGACTACTTTAAATAACAAAATTAGGCTTGGTGCCTGTAGCTCAGTAGCTAGGGTGCCAGCCACATGCACTGGAACTGGTGGGTTCAAATCCAACCCGGGTCTGCAAAACAGCAACAGCCAAAAAAAAGCCGGGCGTTGTGGTGGATGTTTGTGGTCCCAGCTACTTGGTAGGCTGAGGGTAGAGAATTGCTTAAGCCTAGGAGTTTGAGGTTGCTATGAGCTGTGACGCCACAGCACTCTTATCAGGATGACAGCTTGAGAGTCTGTTTCCAAAAGAAAAAAAAAGGCAACAACAAAATTAAGTGCTAATGAACCTTTAAATATGTTGGATATGTTTCAAGGGGGGGGGCAGTGCTTTTAAGCTCAGTAGACCAGTATATGTTATAAAAAAGCAACTAACATTTTTGAAAAGTTACTTAGGTGTGATGTGTACTGGTTCCCCTGAGAGTCTGATTAATTTTTTTTTTCTTTAACAGCTACAGAATCCAGAAGTCAGATTTCAGCAACAACTGGAACAACTCAGTGCAATGGGATTTTTGAACCGTGAGGCTAACTTGCAAGCGCTAATAGCAACAGGAGGTGATATCAATGCAGCTATTGAAAGGTTACTGGGCTCCCAGCCATCATAGCAGCATTTCTGTATCTTGAAAAAATGTAATTTATTTTTGATAACGGCTCTTAAAACTTTCAGATACCTGCTTTATTTCATTTTGACTCTTGGAATTCTGTGCTGTTATAAACAAATCCAATATGATGCATTTTAAGGTGGAGTGCAGTAAGATGTGTGGGTTTTTCTGTGTTTTTCTTTTCTGGAACAGTGAGAATCAATGCTTTTTCATTTAAGGCTATTGCATGCATCAGACACTTCTGCATTTATTGTAATTTTTTAAAAACATCACCTTTTATAGTTGGGTGAACAGATTTTTTTCCTGCATCTGTCCCAATTTATTTGCTTTTTAAACATTAGCCTATGGTAGTAATTTATGTAGAATAAAAGCATTAAAAAGAAGCAAATCATTTGCGCTCTATAATTTGTGGTACAATATTGCTTATTGTGACTTTAGCATGTATTTTTGCAAACAAAATGCTGTAAGATTTATACTACTGACAATTTTGGCTTTATTTGTATACAATATAGAGTGTGCACATTTGGGACATTTCTAGAATCATACTGCTATAGGTTATCTGAGAAAAACACCTGTAACCAAAAAAGTAAAGATAAGGGAATACTCCTAAAGTGGAGTATTTCCTAATTATGTAAAATCTTATAGTATCTTTGATAAACGTCTCCCAGCAAAAGTATTGATTAGTCAGGTTTTTAAAAAATACAGTAGAAAAGCTGATTCTGGTTATCTCTTCAAGAACATTAAATTGTACAGACAACATAATGTAACATTGTCACAACATTCACAGATTGACTTGTAAATTACCTTAATCTTTGTGCAGACTGAAGGAACACTATAGTATACCCAAAAGTGCATTTGCCTAGGACTTTTCAGTTTCTCCCATAGATAGTTGAACAGGCATTACAATTTGTAATTGAAATGTTGCTTTCACTGAAAGTGTCTTGATGTTTCAGTTGTTTTTAATTGCCATATAAAAATAGAACTATCTTTTGGGTTTATCTGTTTTCTCATGCACAGGGAGTACATGGATTTTAAATGATTTGTGAGTCATTTGTTTCTGAAGTGTTTTGGTAGTTCTACTAAGAAATAGTTAAATATTGTGCTTTCAGAGCCTCAAAGAAGGGAAATGGGGGTGGGGCAGCGGAATCTATCCTGAATTAGGCCAGTTTTAAATAATACTGGCAACTGAGATTCTGTTAGGATTTCTGTGCATAGTGTAGTAAAGAAGTATCATTCAGCGCTGAAAAAGAAAGCTGTTTTAACAATGTTGAGTACATTTGGCTGTTCTACAGCATTTTCTTCACTCCCCAAAGAAGTTCTGTTTGCTTAACTCTCAAACTGTTGGGGTGGTACATTCCTTTAGGACCAATTAAAACATAATTTAGGGTCAGTAATATATTTGGCTGACTCTGGTTCAGTATTCTCTTAGGTCATTATATTCTCTTGTGTACAGTTACAGAAATTAAAATGTTAAAGTAATCTAAAATGAGTTCAGACCAATGAAATCAAGGGAAATACAAGTTGAATTCCATAACGTCTACAAGTTGCTTGCTATTAAAAAGGGTCAAGAGTTCAGGTTGCCTACCAGTCCATGCACTGTTCTGACACTTTCCCCAGGAGGAAAATTTGTACAAAGGTTAGGATGGAGGCATAACTAGAGGAGGTTATTAAGGATGATATTTATTTGTCTTTGCTCTTTCTGCCTTATGCCTCAGTCTGGTTTAAAAACTTTTGTACTAGTGAGTGGTGGTATACAGTGTGGGATAGTGTCATAACCAATTTGACGGTTTATTAATCACAAAATAAAAATAAATCTCTAGCTTTTACACTTTGTTTGTTGTGCCTCATTTGTAGAAAGGAAAAGAAATATGTCTTCAATTTATTTTCTCTAACATTATCTTTTGAAGGCTGCTGGAGTTATTTTACCCCAGATTTCACTATATTTTAGATTATTCGTTATTAATTTTTTAGGCTTCCCCAAAGTAAAATGTCACATATATACTGTATTGTGTGTTTAAAAAATTGCCTAATGGTTACTGACCTGGGCTGTGCTTGCATCTTTTATACCTATTTGACATTGAATGAGGCAGCATGATTTTGACATACATGTGGTGGTAGTGAGGCTTTTATGGTGCAATGGATAGGATGATCTCTTAAGTATCTTTAAGCTGCTGCAGCGGTAGGATTTTTTTTTTCTTGTTTGTTTTAGTATGTTTATCTTAGATCTAAATATTTGTTAAGGGGTTCAAAATACTTAAAAGTACTAAAGCGATGCTTAAATACCATAGGCTTAAATTGTTCTCATATTGTGTTATTTAGTACAAATTGAATAAAGACTGAAGCAGTCCAAATAACATTTCAGGATTTTCTTTCCCAAGTGCAATATCTGTGATATCCTAAACAAAGTATAGCAAATATTGAATAATCAGGTAGATGACAGCTGGCCTCTGTGTGTATTCTAGCTTGGCTTAAATACAGTAATGAAAGAGATGTTTTGTTTGGGGAGACATTATTACTATGTTAATAGGAATATCATGACAAAATAATATGGAATAGATAATAAATAATGTTAGTGACAAAAGTAAAGCTAGACTGTATGTACACATATTTACACATGTATAACAAGTTGTATGGTAAAGGGAAATAAATCCTGAGTATTGTACTTCTCTTAGAGGTACACATTAAACATGTTAAAGTCAACAAGAAGTCCTACGTTAAATAAGTCTATTTAAAGTCAATTTATCCAACCTTTTCCAGTCTTACTAGACCATCCCTTTTATTGGACTTTTTTTTTTTTTTTTTGAGACAGAGTCTCACGATGTTGCCCTTGATAGAGTGCCGTGGCTCAGAGGTCACAGCTCACAGCAACCTCAAACTCTTGGGCTTAAGAGATTCTTTTGTCTCAGCCTCCCAAGTAGCTGGGACAACAGGCGCCAGCCACAACACCCATCTGTGTTTATTGTAGTTATTGTTATTTGGCAGGCCCAGGCTGGGTTTGAACCTGCCTGCCCCGGTGTATGTGGCTGGTGCCCTAGTCTTTGAGCTAAGATGCCAGGCCTATTGGACTTTTATTTGAGGTAATGCTATGTCCAATGAACATACGAGCATGGGAAAAGCTAAAGTTAGTAAATCTCCCCTTCTCTGGTGTTGTATTTTGACGTTTGTCTGTCTTGTTTTTCTAGAGACAACATTCCTTCTGGTCTTTGAGCTTTGCTAATCCAGTTAGTGATTGATTAACTCTGAATTATTTAGCTTTTATTGTCAATTGATGCATTCTTTTTCTTCCGTTCACCTTACAGTGTTTTGTTCCATTTTGTTTTTCTTTCACTTTTCTGCTCTGAAATTGTCTTGGCAGACCTAAGTTATCTCATGTGTTCCTCTTCAAGTATTCTGTCTTTTCCCATATGAAAACGTTGCCTCAGAAAGTCAACATTTATTGAACATCTCTTAAGTGCCAAGTTCTTTTCTAGTTGCTCATGTATGTATAGCAGTAGGTGAAACAAGGTTGTCTACATGAGGTTTACATAGTTGAATGTAGGGAGATAGTACAACATTAATTGCCAGGTACTATAGGTGCTTTGGTGAAAAATTCTTGTGTAGTAAAATTCTTGTTCCCCTTGTTGGGAAGGGGATATTATTATTTTACATAGGGAAGGCAGAGAAGGCCTTACCTAGTTGAGAAGGTGACCTTTGGGTGAACTTGTGGCTCAGTGGGTAGGGCGCCGGCGCCATATGCTGAGGGTGGCGGGTTCAAACCCGGCCTCGGCTGAACTGCAACAACAACAAAAATAGCTAGGTGTTGTGGCGGGCGCCTGAGGTCCCAGCTACTCCGGAGGCTGAGGCAAGAGAATCACCTAAGCTCAGGAGTTGGAGGTTGCTGTGAGCTGTGTGACGCCATGGCACTCTACCGAGGGCGAAAAAGTGAGACTCTGTCTCTACAAAGAAAAAAAAAAAAGGTGACATTTGAACAAGGACTTGAATATCTGGAGGGGGTGAACAGCTTTCCATGAAGAGGGACAATTTGTGAAAAGGCCCTGTGCTTTCTAAGTCTTGTTGACTTAAAGAAGCTGAGGCACAAAATATAAAGAGTTCACCTGAGCCAAAGTGAAGACAGCTGTTCAAAACAAGATTAATAGGCTGTACATGCACCACATGTACTTCATGGTGAAAGTTCCTTACATTGACCTCCTTATGTTGACCAGTTTATTAATAGTCCCTTGGGTGGTTAAGGTATACCAAGTTGCCTTGGGGAGTGTTCTGTTAGGTTTTGTTACAAGTAGGCTTTTAAAGGCAAAAGGGAACAAGGATTGTTTGACACGTCCTCATGTGTATAGTGATGAGTAAAGAATAAAACCAAGCCAGGTACGGTAGCTTACTTCTGTGATCCTAGCATTCTGGGAGGCCAGGGTGGGTGGATTGCCTGAGCTCACGAGTTCAAGACAAGCCTGAGCAAGAGTGAGACCCCAACTCTTAAAAAATAAAAAGTAGCTGGGTGTTGTGGTGGTACCTATAGTCCCAGGTACACGGGAGGCCAAGGCAAAGATGATGGCTTGCTGTGAGGACACCAAGGCACTCAACCAAGGGTGACAAAGTGAGACTCTGTCTCAAAAAAATTTATATATCAAAATTGTTTGGCAGGAATTTCCATCAGTTTACAGAAATAGCATTGATTCATATTTGGTCATACATTGTTGAACTGTAGGATATTAGTTATAGTGTCCAGTGGATGGCATTTATGGCTTGTTGGCTCAGTTAGTCTAGACCATACATTACAAGTGACATAATTAGCTTAAAGGTAGAGGAGTGAAGTTGACTGCTGTCAGATTTAAATGCCTCTCTGCGCCTGATAATTTAAAGGGGTTCTCATTCTTCAGGTAAAGTTTGTAGAACACAAGGAGTCCAATATGGCTGAGCAAGATGTGAAAGGGTATAGGGAATAAGATCAGAGATGTGGTAAGGGGAAAGTGGTGTAGGGAATAAAATTGGAGAGATGGGGTGAGGTGAGGGTGGTTCAGGGCTTTGACGTGAGGGCTGATTAATACAAATTGGATGTACTTGATTGAACATTCCACTGGAGATATTGAGGCAAGTGGAGGAACGAGCTGCAAAGGAGATGAACAGGTAGGTCATAAGGTAAGAACCAAGAAGGTTCTAAAAGCTAGTGAGAACACTTAATCCAGAGGAGAAAGTTTAAATGTGCTGCTGGTTCAAGTACTCACCATGATCAAATGTTCATCCTTTGGATTTAGTAAAGGAAGGACCCTTGTGACTGTGATGGGGTAAAATTGTTAAAGTGGACTGAGGAGTTATTAAGAGGCATAGTTTTGAAGTAAATAGAAGAGAAAGGGGGGCAGTGGCTGTGGGATGGGGTGTATGTGGTGGTGGTGGTGATATGGAAGCTTGCCTTTGATTTTCTTTGAAGATAGGATATACAGTAGAACCTCCATGATGGACCACCTCCTCAAGTTGCCCTGATTTTCTTAGACTGTACATGCACCACATGTACTCAGCGAAAGTTTCTTACATTGACCTCCTCCGTATATTGATCAGTTTGTTACAGTCCCTTGGGTGGTCAAATTACAGAGGTTCTACTGTAGCATATTTGTATTTTAACAGGAACAATCAGAGTGTGATGTGGTGACTCAATGGGGATAGTTTTCTACCAAAAAGAACAGAAATAAGGAGTTGCTGCTAGAATTTTGTTCCTTAGAATAGTGTGTGTGTGTTTTAAATACTTATCAGCACCTTTGTTATGTGGGCTAAGATGTGAGGCAGGGGCAAAGGTCTTGTCTTTCTAGTTATCACTTTCCTTAGCAGGGTCTGCCTTTTGTTGTCAGAAGTGGCACCTGTCCAGCCCATCTGAGCTCTTTGTGATCAACTGTTTCTGAACCAGAGGAAAAGCACCCCCCTTCCAGTGTTTTTGCTTGGGTAAGTTGTATAGGACAAGATTGAGATTTCCTCTAGAGGTGGACTGTGATGAAGTATACCCTAGATTTGCTTAGAATAGGGCTGGGCACATATAGGACCTTTAGTGTAGTTTCCTTCGAAAGACCAAAGCTGGGTGTAGAGCCTAAGTTTTTTTTTTAAGGGGATACACAGTAATCACTTGTGCATTTATACTAGATTCTTTAAAAAGTTATTCAGACATATTCTCTATCCTTCTAATTCCCAGAGAGAGGAGGGAATTTCCCTTGTGTTGTGGTTATCTAATGCTTCATAACAAATAACTCCACAGCTTGGTGGCTTAGAACAAAATCATTTATTTTTTGTTCATGAGTGAGCAGTTTTGGCAGGGCTTGGTGAATAGCTGGAGCAACCTGTGTGGGTCCAGGGAATTTACTTTCAAGAGAGCTTGTTCCCATGGTTGTAATGAGTGCATGCTTTTATCTGGGAGTGCACTTGGTATCAATTCCTCTCCATGTGGGCCTTTCCACAGGCTGTGCCTCCTTACAACACAGGATTAGGTTTCAGAGCAAGTATTTCAATTAAAATGAATACCCACAGGTATTTAAGTTCTGGGCCCAAAATTGGGTCAGTGTCACTTCTCCCACATTCTATGATGTAAGCAGTTGAACTTGCCCAGACCCCACTGCTTGATGGGAAGGATGTCAGAGAATTTGTGACCATCTTAATCGCCCACACACTGTAATCCCAGAAGGAGGAAAACACTTTTTCACTACTGCTAACCCCTTTCTAAGAGTAGTGACTCAGCTGTTGTTGAGTATTGTAGAAGGAACTCAGTATACTTAGTTTTCTTTGGGAAACAGTCTGTCCCAAGGGACGCATGTGTTCTAGTCTGTGGTGTGATAATGAAGGTCTGTGGCTCTGTTTAAAAAAAAAGTCGTGATAAAATAACATAAAATTTACCATAGTAACCATTTTATAGAGTACAATTCAGTGGCATTAAGACATTCACAGGGCTGTACAGCTATCACAATCATCTAGAACTTCCTCATTTACCCTGTAGCCATTCACTCTATTCCTCCTCACCCCTACCCCCTGGCAACTACTAAATCTGCTTTATGTCTGTGGCTTTACCTATTTTGTACATTGCACATAAATGGAATCAGTCATTACAATATATGGCTTTTTGTATCTGGCTGCTTTCACTTGGTATGTTTTCAAGGTCCATTCATGTTGTTACATGTCTTTTGAACTGTCCATTGTATGTTTACTATTTCATCTGTTGGTGGACACTTAACACCGTTTGCCTATTGTGAATATTAATGGACAAGTTTTGAGTTTCTGTTTTTAGTTCTTAAAAATATATATTTAGGAGTGGAATTGCTGGGTCATAATGCTAATTCTGTTTTTATTTTTTTGAGGAACTTACAAACTATTTCACACAGTGGCTGTACCATTTACATTCCCTCCAGCAGTGTATGAGTCCCAGTTATTTAGACCTTTGTCAAGCTTAATTCCCCCTCTCCTTTTTTAAAAAAGTTACAGCCATCCTGGTAGGTGTAAAGTGACGTATCTCATTGTGGATGTATCTCAGTGTGGACTTGCATTCCCCTAATGACTTCATGATATTGAGCATCTTTTTAAGTGTTTATGGGCCATTCGTATATCTTCTGTGGAGAAATGTCTATTCAAATCTTCTGCCCGTTTTTAATTATATTGTTGATTTGTAGGATTTCTCTATATGTTATAGATGGTAAATGCTTAATCAGATCATAATTTGCAGAACTTTTTCTATGTGTTTTTTCACTTTATGTCTAACTTTTCTTTTTTTCTCTTGTTGCTTATGTTTTTAGTGTTATAGCTAACAATACATTACTAAATCATGGAGATTTTTCTGTATGCTTTTTAAGAGTTTTATGGTTTTAGCTTGTATATTCAGGTCATGGATCCATTAGAGTAATTTTTGTTTATTGTGGAAAGTTGAAATTGTAATTGTTTCTGTGGTTCTAGATTTGCAAATGGCAGGCTGTAATGTTCTATCCATTCCCACCTCTCCTCAAGAAAACCCAACAAAAAGACCAATAATGCCTCACAGAGAATTCGATAACTAGAAGCTAAAATATTGTACAGACCATGCTCTTGACCAACTTGAGATCTTTGATTTTTCCAGAACACCTGATGTTCTCTATTTCCTCTTACGTCTATTTCACCCCATAATTCCAATTTGACTCCTCTGTTGGGAGATATGGTTTGTGTCATACCCAGAAATACCAAGCCTACTTTATATTCATGTTCCATATGTACCGTGGACACTGATTCCAGTCTAATGTGGCACTGTTGAAGTCTCAGCATCATAAAAACCAAACCAGCTCAACAAAGGCCCGAGGTGAAATCCATACAGGAAGGATGTATAAATAATGGTAAGGATTTCTTTCCAAGTGAGAAAGACATGAAATGATTAAACAGGCAAGTGGATGGTGATAATTTGTGGATATCCTTATGAAGGTGAAGAATTAGTGGAGGGGTACAAAAGTCAATCAGTGAAGCACTAGTACTCAACCCTTGCTTCACTTTAGAATCAACTAAAGAAATTACAAAATAAGTCCACCCCAGATTAAGTGGAATTGTTATATCTGTTATGCATAGGCTTAACTCCCAAAGTGATTGTAATATGCTTCCAGGGTTGAAAACCACTGATTTTAAGAAAATTTCTTTATTAGTGATTTAAGGCATTGCATCCAAACTTTTAATTTTGCATACAAATCACCTGGGTTCTTGTTCAAATGCATATTCTTACTAAAAAACTAAGTAGATCTAAGATATACATGTAAAAGAAAGCTAAAGCTTATAAAACTTAAGGAAGAAAACAGGTGTAAATCTTCATGATCTTCATTTAGGCAGTGATTTCTTAGATACGACACCAAAAGCACAAGCAACCAATGAGAAATAGGTAAACTGGACTTTACCAAACTTAAAAACTTAACGTTTCAGAGGAGGTGAGCAAAAAAGGGGAAACCTTCCAACCCACACAGAATGGGACATAATACTTGCAAATTGTATATCTGATAGTTTTCATAATATGACTCAACAATAAAAAGATAACTTGACCAAGACTCAGGCCTGTAATCTTAACACTGTGGGAGCCTGAGATGGGAGGATTGCTTGAACTCAGGTTTTGAGATCAGCCTGAGCAAGAGAAAGACCTTGTCTCTACTAAAAAATAGAAAGTTAGCTGTGTTGTGGTGTATGCCTGTAGTCTCAGCTTCTCAGGAAGCTGAGGAAGGAGGATCACTTGAGCCAGGAGTTTGAGGTTGCAGTGAGCTACAGTGATGCCACTGGACTCTAGCCTGGGTGACATTGAGAGCCTCAAAGAAAGGTAACTGCTTCCTGACAGCATTCATTTAGAGAGCCCTCCCAAATCACATAACATATATCCAGATCATCTTAAATCCTTTCTGACATCTTAGGAGATTCCTTCACAGTCCTTGAAGCTGGTGGCCTCCCTTATACAACAAGCACTGAACCTAGCCTTTTAGATGCATGTTGTGTTCTTGCATTGTCTGAAACTGTGGAAAGGCTGCTCTGTTTAGATGTGGTTTGCATTTTTTCATTTTTGTCACCACCTTCAGTACCTCCTGTAACCCATTAGCGTTGGTTTTTGCTGTGCCCTTGGGGAATTTAAATTTGCAAGTCCTACTGTAGACCTCTTATGGTTGGGGGACATTCCCTTCAGCACCATCTGATTAGGTCATCAATATCCACTTCGCCCACAAAGTGGAGTTCTGTTTCTTTAGCATCCAAAGAGGTTGCTGGAGGGAAGCTCCACTGGAGGGATTGAAGATCAGGAAATTATGCCTCAAATTCTGTGAAGCTGGATTGAAACAACCCTCCATGTTAATGCTCAGGCTGGATTTAATCAAAGCCTACTTCCTAGGTAACAGTGAGGCATCATCATGCCCGTGACACAGTTAATGGCCTATTTCAATCATTTTGAATATAAAGATTAAGTATTTAGTAAAAGGAGAATAAACCTGCATATTATAGTTTCAGAAAATTTAAATCCCTGGTTGATGTTATCTTTGATGAAAGTCATCCTGTTTTAATTTGTACTCCCATCCACTGAAACAGTTTGCTTTATCAGTCTCTAGAGAGGCAGAGGATGTGAACACTGGACCTGGGAGGCACCTCGTGAATCCCTTGGGTTGTTTTACCCAGTGAATTTGTGGCAGTGCTGCACATTCAGCCCAGCCTTTTCTGAGTCCTGTTTCTAGAGCTGCCTGTTCAGTCATCCCATAATCCAGAAGTCCCATTCCAGACCCAGCCTGATTTAACCTGGACAGGGTTGTGGGGAGTGGTGATAGACTCTGGCAGGATTTAAGAAAGGAGATCAGAGCCGAAAGTTGGTTCATGTATTTAACTGGGTTTACAAGCTGCCCATAGTCAAAAAAGCAGAAGGAGCTATACTCCTAGGACTCCCAGTGACAAGTATAACAAGACTCAGGATTTGTATCCAGGTTGTGGTCTCAGCATTTTGTATGTATTATTTCAGTTACCACAACTTTACCCCCATTTGATTGGAGAGGAAATGTTTAATCTGGAATGTCTCTGGTGGCGTGAGGAGAGATTAGGGAGTAGTGGTAGGGAGTTCTGCTAGTGGGGATGGTGAGTGGTATTTATAGGGTTGGAGAGATCTTATTTTCATCCCTTTGAGCCACTACAAACCATGTGCCTCTTCTTTCCAGGTTAGTAGGGCTGTGCAAGGTTGTGGTCAGGGATGGGCGGGGAGAAGCCTTCTACAACCCTTGTCCCAGGGACATGCTTGAACCCTGGGCTGCTGAAGGGCTGTTGTGCTTGCCGTATCCCCTAACCCCTGGCCACCAGAGGGCAGTGTTAGCTGACACCTCAGCCTCCCTGGGCTGGCATTTGGGAAGGTGAACAGCACTTGTCAATCCATCAGACTCAGCACCTCATTATTAAAACTATTTTCTAATGCCATATTTTCTTTACCATCTCAAAAATGCAATCAGCTACTAATGAAACTAAGCAAATAATTAATATGAACAATTTAATATAAAAGAGAAATAGAAGAAAGTAACTTTCCTAATAAACTGTGATTGTCAATCTATACTGCTTGGGCACAACTACAGTAGGTGAATGTGATAGAGTAACTGTATGCTTGTGCCTATCAGCAGATCATTGCAGTAGATGCAGTGAATGTAGGTATGTTGGGGAGAAATACACCAAAATTTTCTGAAATAGTTAGCAACTATTTGTAAAGTTAAAATGGCATATAATTGTCCTTTTATTTAAAAGGTTATTACATCCTTGGAAATTTCAATGTATATTAAGCAAAAATGATTTTCATGTACATCCAGCTTAGGTACAACTCACACTTACGAACAGCAAGTAATAACCCAAGTCAAGCACCCAACTGACATTCCATTCACACTTGTGAGCAGAGGCCATTACAAATAACAGGTAAATGTACCCATTCCAAATTACATACAAATTCAACTTAAGAGCAAACCCTCAGAACCTATCTTGTTTGTAACCTGGGGACTGCCTGTAATTATAAACAGGTTTTTCATTTGGTCCTACATGAGTATCCCCCAGAAGATACTTGAAGATTTTTTTTTTTTTTTATTAAGAGATGGAGGTCTCACTGTGTTGCCCACGCTGGCCTTGAACTCCTGTGTTCAAGTGATCCTCCTGTGTAGCTGGGACTAGAAGCATGCATTACCTTGCCCATGTTGAAAATGAATTCTTTATTCTGAAGAACTATCCATGTATTATACGAAGTCTGGTCAGCATCCTTGGCCTTTGCCCCCTAAATGCCGGTCCCCACACCATGGCTATCTATCACTGTGACCATTAATATCCCTACAAATTTCTAAAACAGCCCTTGGGCACGAATACCCTAGATGAACACAGTGGAGTACTTGTATGTTTGTGCCTATCTGTATATGACTGTGAATAACAAATGCAGGTGGATGAAATGCCCTCCTCCCAGAACCACTGGCTTTGTTGGCCTCTGGGAGTCTGAGAGCAGCTGACCTGTAATGTGAAAATGCTTTAGTTTTCCCGTGTTCCTAGGCTGGACTTGGAGCCCATATTGTCTGTGCTCACTTTCTGTCACACTGTTTTGGAGCCATCTATTTGCGTGTTCAGAGCTCCACTCCTGGAGCACAGGCTTCCATCTTCATTTCTTCTTCCCCAGCCTCCAGCACAGTGCCTGGGGGGCTGCAGAATGAGCCAGTACGGGAGGTTTCATTTCTACCACACACACATCAGGTTCTGCCTTCAACTTGAACACGCAGTTATAGCCTCTAAGGGCTAAACTGTATGTTTGTTATCTAAGGCAGCTCATAAAACAAAAATCACAGACAAAAATGTCCTTGAATGACCACAGAGCACAGGTTATCTCTTGATAGATCCCAAAGCCTTATGCCCCTGGCATTGGAACACATCAATGCTTGGTTGAATGGAGTTTCATTTATTTATACAAATAAAGGGGTGACCAAGAAAGTTCTAAACATGATTTCCATCACTGATTATTGAATTTCTTCTGATCATTTGATTGTGTGAATTTAAAGTACAATTTAAACTTGATTTTTAAAGTTTCCTTTCTTTTCTGGATGTGATTCCCAGGATCAGTACATGATTTCTATAGTTTGTTCACCTTAAGAATTTAGAACACAACAAGGGTCAAGAGCCTGGAACAAGTTCTGGGATAGGACAGCAATGGATGCCTAATTCTGCTTGGACCACTGATAACAAACAATTTTCATTTCATTTTTAGAGTTTCCATAATTGTAGCAATTATCTCTGAGAGATTTTTGTCCACACTTACTTGGATAAAGTTTTCTGGAGCTACTGGGGGCTCCAGAGTGTCAAACTGGGACTGCAGTAACTGAGAAGGCATAAAATGTCCTTTTCTTTTGAGTAACCGCCCAGAGATGAGCTCAAATGACCCAGTGAGATGGACCACCAAGAGCTGGACTTCACCTGGCTTTTCTTCCTTTCCCAACTCCTCACACTTCGGAGCTGCACCAGCTTTTCCTCGTATTAAGATGTCTCGGTACATTTTCTTCAGGGCTGAACAGGCTAGAACCACACACTGTCCTGAGGCTACATCTCTGTTTAAAAAGGGGGTGGTGGGGGATGGTAAGGAACAAAGACATTTAAAATAACTGATGTCAATACATCCTACTTCTCTACAGGGGAAGCCATTAAAAAATGGTGGGTAAGATCAGGCAGTTCTGGCTTTGAGTTAAAGATCTTTGCCACTTGTGAATTGAGTGATCTTGGATAAATGCATTCACATTCATGGGCATCAGGTTTATCATCTGGTAAGTGGGGCTACTCAGGGTTATCTGCCCACAGAGCTGTTGTGAGAGGTGCTGGGTACACAGAAGTGCTTAGTAAGTGATGGTTCTGACCTAGGGGTGCAGGATGTGGCTCAGCCTCAGTGTGTGGACATGGGGCAGACAGCATGCACCTGCACTGCCCAGATGGCTTGGCTCAGATCCTCTGCAGGTTTTTCAGTGATTTGCATTCTACATTTACTCTCTCCTCTGACTTCTACTCTATGGCATAGTGGGAACAACTAGAGGAGCTTCCAGTGCAGAGCTGGAGAAAGGAGCATCAGCTTCTGCAAAGACAAGGTGAGAAGGATGTAAGAAGTTTCCAGGGATGCGTTAAGGATAAAACTGAGCAAGAAGTAGAAGCAGCGTAACACAGTACCAATAAGGGAAGCCAGTGTGGCTAGAAACCACACAGAGTGAGCCACATGCTTCCACCCAGCTGCTGTGGGCTGGGCTGGGACTGCAGAGTTAAGAAGTGGAGTGTAAGTAGGCTTGGGTATCTAGTAGAAAGTCCTCTTAAATGAGACTTCTGAAGGACCCCACCACTTTTTTGCAGCCAATAAATGGTATATGCAAATAAATAACATAATGTATCCACTCATGAGAAGTTTATTATACTCAAGTTGGGTAGATGAAATAGACTTAACTGTAGAAAGAAGAAAAAAGTCATTTCTTTTTTGAAATGAAAATAAAATTCTAGTTTAGTGAAGAAAGTAAAAAAGCAGTTCTGCTCTTCCAAATGACTCAGAAAAGACAACATAACCAAAAAGTAGATAATAGTAATGGACAGTTCACAGAATAAGATACCTCCATGGGCTATAAACCTAGGTGCCTGGGAATCACGGGAGTGCAGTTAAAACAAGTTTTCATTTCTCACACATCACACTGACAAATTTTTCCGAGACTGACAATAGTTGTGGCGAAGGACAGGCAGAAACAGATCCCCTCATAACAATGTAATTGTCGGAGTGGGCCATGGTAAAGACTTTATTTGGGAGGCCTCCCTCTGATCTCATGGCCAAGTTACACTGGAGACCCTGACTGGAGTCTGTCATCAGAAACACACCTCTATACTGAGCTCTACTCTTCTGTGGGGTGTGACCAGGAGGTCTAATCCTGCTGTCTTGAGGATCCTCACTACTGCTGCCATTTCAGGTCAGTCTATTAAGAGACCCAGCTGGGCAGGAGTTCTCAAACCCTAAACCCCTAAATCAAAACCCTAAGCCAACAGAAAAATGGGGCTGCCAACCAAGTCAATGGGCCGTGAGAAAAGCATACTAATTTTTAGTCACAAGTATGTGCTAACTTCATGGGATCTAGACGGTTTTAGGTTGATAAAATATGACTTAATCTTAGGAAGCAAGATTTACAACCTGTTTCCATCTTCTCCCTTCCTTTTCTTCATCCTTTGTGTCCTGACAAGTGGGGACAGGTCTGTAGATGTGGGGGGGATCATGTTAGCCGAGAGTCATGCCACTGAGTTGGGCAATATGGGACTCCAGCCTGGGTGGTTAATTATCTTCCTTCTAGGTCATAGCTTAAAGCAGGGGGAAAATAACAGGGGTGACTAAGATAGTAATAGGTAGGGTAACACTTGATCACCATGATCACCCCATTCTAGGTGTTACCCATGCACCATCTCACTTAGTCCTCACTATAATCTGTAAGTAGGAACTCTGTTTTTACTAATGAAGAAACATGCTTATGGGAACCAAGTGGCTAATCAAAATTCCTAGTAATCATGAGGCTGTTTGTCTCCAGAGCCCGACTAGACTACATGTTGCCCGTGGCTGGCTGAAATCATTGTCACTGTATAGAAGCGCATTTGATTCCTGGAGCCTTTTATCACAGTCAGTTGTGATTTCAAGAGTGTATTTTTTTTTTCTGTACTTCCCGATGGTTTTCTTTACTTGCTGACTTAGGCCAGGGCCCAAAGTTTTCTTACCTTACTAATATGCCATGCAGGTTGCAGAGCCATGGAATCCTGTCCTGAAATTAAGGCAAACACAGGGTGACGTTTCCAGGCATTGTTTGTACAGAAACATAGTTATATCATGTTCACAAATATTCAGGTTCAGAGGTTAGTGGTTTTGAGGACGAGGCCATGCACAAGGCTGGGGTGCCAATCCCTGGGCAGTTAACCACACAACATGTACTTGGTTCGGGTGTCCGTGGTTTTTCTTATATTAAAAGTTGCCATAAAATACTAGTATATCTCGCTCCCTATCTTGATCTCCCCATGTCATATATGTTCCTGGTTTTGGTATGTTTATAAAACTTGTACTGAAAGTATTCTTTAGTTGCCTCTGATGTCAAATGCAGAGGGGTATCCACCCTTACTGTCAACTGTCCCCAGGTCCTATTCCTCATACCCTCCAAAATCCAAACTCCCCTCGGACACAAGCATTGTAAGCAATTTCTATTTTTGCCGAAGAGAAGATAGAAGAAGTTTATGTAGCACATCCTACAGTGTTTCACAAATAAATCTCCCTGAGAGATGTTCTTTCCTTTTTCCCAGGATAAACCTGATTGTTGGTCATAATACATTAAGAAAACAAAAACAGAAAATCTTTTTATTATGGACAATTTAAAACATTCAAAAGCAGACAAAACAAACCTTTGTCTACCAATTTAGAGAGGTTTTAAAGCTTTAGCAATTTTCAACCCATAATTAGTTTTGTTTTATATACTACAACCCCCAACCACATCCCGACCTGTGGCTCCCACAACTCCACCAGAAATCCCTTAAATCCAAATGTAATAGCTACAAAATTCACACAAGGTAGAACTCAAATGACAACAGCCACATGAGTTACATAAATTTTATCCTAAACGAAAGTAGCTATGTAATCCAGGCAAATCTCTACTCAAGTCAGAATAGCTACTGTCATGCTACACGTGGAATCTCAAACGTATCTAACAAATGAAACATCTGTTTATGTTGGCACTTGTCTGAGGGCATTTAGTGTGAAAAGTGTGGCTTTTTGTAAATGCAGTAGCAGGATGAGGTTCACCAGCTCCACATTTGCAGATCATAAAGAACTCTGCCAATGCAGCTAGACTAGGGAGATTTAATGTGCCCTGGAAACTTTATTATTGGCAAGGTTTTCTAGGGCATTCTGCTTGAAAACTAGTTTGGACAATCTGTGAGGAGAAAAATCAGAGGGATTGTACTATGTTCATGCAACCTGAAACTACCCTGCAATGTAGTATTTTCTGGGCTTATAGCAGGGACCAGGGAAGGAGCAAGGATAATTGGCTAGACTGATGGGGGTGTGCAGTATTTTATGATGAAAAAATTGCCCTGAGGAAAAGCTGCCAATTCAAGCGCACATCTGGATTTCCACCCTTTTTCCATTTATAATGCTTAGGGAGACCCAGGTGCTTTTTGTTCAGGATCCTACTAGATATGATCACTGTGATTTTCATTCACTTCTAAGGTACCATTTGAACTCCTTTCTAAATTCCTTTCTTGTATTCTCCTTGTAATTAGCCAAACTTTTCCGTCACATTCATGGACTAAAGAGATGAAAAAGATTAATACTGTTATTTAGGAGCTTTTTCTTTTTCTTTTTTAACTTCTTGGATTTTCTTTTTTTTGCAGATTTTTGGCCAGGGCTGGGTTTGAACCTGCCACCTCCGGCATATGGGACCGGCGCCCTACTCCTTTGAGCCACAGGTGCCACCCTTGGATCTATTTTCTAAAACAGCCCCTCTAACAGAAGGTTGTGATGGAAGAGGGTGACCAGGCCTTGAAGCCTCACATCAACAGGGAAAGGTTCTATTTCCTACCCTGGGATTCAGTCCTATAAAGTAATGGCATCTATAGGCCTGCAGGAAGGGAAGCACCAGCCGCTTACTTGGTAAAGTGGTATAATAAGTATTTAGCTGACTGATTTCTAACTCTGGAGTGTTTTACATGAAAATGGAGGCATGTCATGTGATTTTCAGTCACTTCTCACAGAACTGATGTCAACTCCTATAAAGCTAATGGGTCACTGGACCCATCTTTTTATAGCACACAGGGGCCACAGCAAGGTACTTTGCTAACTAAGGACTTGGAAATGAAATGAAACTGTTTTGTAAGGATTAAATTTAAAGACCAGCAGTTGATGGAAAGGAGCAGAGATGTACAGGATCATGTGAAGGAGCAAGAATGACTCACAGGCTAGTAGGACATGACTGTGATCCAACTAAATATTGTTACACACGTAACAGGAGCGCAGCCGTCTCTTAGGAGCTGCGTGGGCAGGGAACCTAGGTCAGAGTGCTGTACACTGAAAAGTGAATAAGCACTGTCCAGAGACATGGAGTCCTGGCCATTGGAAGGTCAAGATCTTTTCCTACTAACAGGATGTTTGGTCTTGACCACTAGAAACTTTGGTTCTAACTCCCATGTTTACTAAGAAACCTTTCAGTTTTATATGGGTTTCTGAAAATGTGTATATCAGATTGACCTGAGTGTTGTGGGCCATGTGACACTTTAGGTTTCTCTTGGTAAATTAATCAACTGGCAGTTTGGTTACCAGCAACCTCGTAAACATGATTAGGGGTGTCTCACATGAGGGATGAACTCATGTTCAATTTGCAGAATATCAAGGGGGCTGGCAAGATGGAGCGCCAACCCGGGTCATGGCCGGGTGTTCAGCCAGCCTTTCCCACAACAAAACCTTTCTCATTGTGCAAGTCTCTCAGTGAAATTTCACTTAAAATCCTGACATTACTGCTGTGTGCTGTTGCTCTACATTCAGCAAGAAGAATGTTTGGTTTAGAAGAGGAGGTCTGGAAGGCTCCAAGGGCCAAAGGCTCATTTATACATTTCATACCTACTTAGGATTCAAGGGGCAATTCTAACCATGAATTAGGACTCAAAGATGAATACACGACAAAAAACTGTTTTTCTGGCATAAATAAATGCTTATAACGGGTGCTGAATGAACCGGGGGAAGAAAATTTGTTTAAATGCTGGTATTTCTCCTGTTGGCAGAGGGACAGACTTGTGCTTGTTGTTTTGCACAGATTATACATTTCCTCTGTCCCATAGGCACAGATGTTTTTATTTCTTTGTGCTGTGGAAATGGATATCAGCCTCTGTATTATTTTACAGTAGCTTAGGAAGCAAATACATGATTTCATTAAGTCGAGTGTTGACTATTCATTGTATTTTCCACATGCCTGAAATATTTCATAACAGGAATGAAATGGACAAATTAAAAATAATAGAAAATATGTTTGGGTAGTTTTCTAGTTTGTGTACAAGGAAACAGAGCTTTACTTTGAATCCAGGCTTTTTAAAAAGTATTGTTTTAATGCCTTAATATATGCTTTAGTCAGTAATAAAGCATGTTTCATTTAATCATATTAAAATTTAACAAAAATGGATGCTTTCAGATGCTTGCCCTGTCAGAATTTATGGCAGACCAATGACCACATACCACCAGAAAGGACCAGGCATATCAGTCACAAAAACAAGAGAAAGTTAGAGACAAAAGAGAAGCACTCTAAACTTTTTATTTTTATTTATTTTTTTTTTTGAGACAGAGCCTCAAGCTGTCACCCTGGATAGAGTGCCGTGGCATCACAGCTCATAGCAACTTCCAATTCCTGTGCTCAAGCGAGTCTCCTGCCTCTGCCTCCCAAGTAGCTGGGACTACAGGTTCCCACCACAACGCCTGGCCATTTTGTTGTTGTTGTTGCAGCCATCATTGTTGTTTGGCGGGTCTGGGCTGGATTCGATCCCGCCATTTCAGGTGTTCGTGGCTGGCGCCTTAGCCCGTTGAGCCACAGGCGCCGAGCCACTCTAAACTTTTATTACTGAGGTTTCTAGATAATCATAATTAAATGACTGGCATCCTTCCTTGGAGGATCTTATGAGGCCACAAAGAGAAGGCTTTTTCCAAGGCAGCACCAGTGTGGAAATGAGAATTCTCGTTCCTGACCTACTTCAAGCCAGTGCCTTGAATACTCTAAGGCCTAGGCCCTTATGGTGCACATGCTTGGGGAGTTCCCTTCTCCTTGCTATTCTTCATTCTCCCCTTTGCCCTGTAATTAACCAGATGAATTGTGAATCATTTGTTGAGTAGATTATCAGGACTTTTAACACAGTAGGAAAAGTATGGCCCTGGGAGACTCCTCTCACTGTGTGGCTTTGCTCATGTTACTTAACTTCTCTGTGCCTTCTTTGTTCATCTGTAAAATGGGGTTGCATGGTTTATTGAGCTGCTTTGGGATTTCAATAAGAAAAGGAATAAACTCCATTTTAAACATTATTTTTGTTTTATAGCAGCACAATTCACAATTGCAAAGATGTAGAAACAACCAGAATTGATTATTAAATTGTAGTATTTGTATACCATGGAGTACCATTCAGCCATAAAAAAGGTGGCAATCTAGTATCTTTTGTAACAGCCTGGATGGAACTGGAGACTATTTTCCTAAGTGAAGTATTGCAAGAAAGGGAAAACAAACACCACATATTCTCAGTACTAAATTGGAACTAGTTGATCAACCCTTATGTACATATATGGAAAATGCAAAGGAAATTAGGAAGTGTGTGGGGGGGCAGGGTAAGTAAATTCACATCTAACTGGTGCAATGCATGTTTTCTGGGTGAAGGGCACACTTACAACCTTGTCTTAAAATGTACAAAAGCAAAATATGTAATCATAATGTGGGCATTCCTCTAATATTTCTGAACTTTAAAAAAGTTCAAAAACCTATTTTTCGCTCATTTAATGGCTGAAATAAACAGTATTTATTTCCTACCTTGAATTTTTAAAAGAGTTTTAACTTATTATTGATTTGGTAGATACTGGGCTCTAATTTCCAGAAACACTAAATACTAAGTACAGACCACTGTATTGAGCATTGGGGTACAAATATGAACAGTGGAGTTGGTTCTTTGGGAACACAGCTGGATGGAAGAGTCAGAGGAGCAGGTGATGAATTACATTACCTGTAGGGGAGTGATGAGGGCTGTGCAAGAGATACCGAGAAGAGCCATAAGGAATATACTGAGTAGGGGGAGGGGCTCATTTTAATGAAGCTTTGGGAAGATAAAGAGGATTTCAACTAAAGAAGGGCCTGCCAAACAGAGGGAAGGGATAATCCAAGACTGGGAGCATCAAAGATTGTATATGGTGTAAGGAAGGACTGGGACTCATGAGCTCCCCATTTTATGTTCATAATATTTATGAAGAAAGGAAATGATGGCAATCTCTTCACAGATGAAGAAACCGGAAAAAGAAGAAAGAAGTGTTAGAGCAAATTCCCTGAGCTTCGTGTCTTCCAAATAGTTACTGTGGATGATATAATAAATTATGAAAGTCAAATATACACAAAAGTCTTAGGGGAAAGAGAGGAGAAAATAGCCCACATTAGCACCCCTGCCTCTAGCTCAAAATCATCTAACTTTGACAGTCCTACATGCAAGGATTGAGGGGTGTAGTACAGACCTCAGTGTAGAAATGCCATTTTATAATCCACCCATCTGGTTTGCTTTACTTTGTTCTTTAACTTACAGTTTATTTGCACTCACTAAAGAGAAAAAATAACTCTGGCAACAGTCACATCTTCCACATTTCATAGAAATGATGTTTATGCTTGTATACGGTTTATGTTGTATTATCATTATCTCATTTAACCTTTCCAAGAACCCAATGAAATAGATTCTGTTACCATTTCTACTTCACAGGAAGAAAGTGAGCACAGAGAGATAGTTCCTTGTCAAAGGTCACACAAGCCTGATAGTGGAGCCAAAATGCCTATGTTTATCATATGTTTAAATTATTACTCTATAAATCTTTGATATTTCCCTTTCCCTATCTCCTAAAGTCTTGTTGCAACACTAATTATGATGGCTCAAAGCATGAACTATTGCAAACTCAAGCTGTACCCCCTCAAAGGGATGTGTAACTTCCAGGTTTTCTAGAATAGACCTAATAGTGGTCACTAGCTCAAATCCTTCCAGGCAGAAAAAAAGGGAAGCTAGAGAAAAAAAGCACCACTGGGGTGATCTGGGCCAGGCCTGAAAGTGAAAACCATAGTGTTGGTCTTTGACCAGTGCCATTTGTTCCCGCCCTTTGGACACACTTAGTGCATGGACCTAAGTGCCCCAGAGTAGCCCTTGCCCTTTCCCCGCAGTCTGTCCTGAGTGACAGGTAGTTCTGCTAGCAAATCTATGGTTTGGAAGTCTGTTTGAGAGAGACACTCTAAGAGATGGCCTCATGGCCCTGAACACAGGAAAGTGCTATTCATTCATTCATTCATTTGACATTTGCTGTGTGTGTGTGGGGGGGACTTGGGGATACAATAATTAGTGGAAATGCCTGCAGTCCCTGCCCTTTTGGGTGTAAAGTCTAGTTGCAGAGACAAACACTAATCAGTCTCACACCATCAACTGTTGAGGTACAACAAGGATAGGGCAACAGTTAAATAGTGTGAGGAGAGCTCAGCAAAGGTTTTACTTAATTCGGTCAGTGATGGCTTTTACTTATAGAAATCAGCGAGAATTGAAGGATGAGCAGGACAATCTCAGAAAGAGGGGAACAGGCATATAAGGCCTGGTGGGGAGCACTGCAGTACGAGGCAGAGAGGCAGGGTGGCTTCCTGGAGACAGGGAGCAGAGGCTAGACTACACACGTTTAGCAGTTTAGGTGTTTGGCCTTGACCCTGAGATCAGTGGGAAGCCTCTAGGGTCTTAAGAAGAGTAGACATGGCTAGATTTGGGTTTTCAAAGATCGCTCTGGCTTTGGGGTGGATTCCAGTGTACGGTGATTGTAGTACACTGATGGGATCTGGAAGAGATGATGATGAACTTCCCCAATCACAAGGCACAGGGGAGCGCCTGCCCTCTTGGGGATTACATTCTGTAGATTAAAATCCTGCAACAAGGTGTTTTGCCAGTCCCTGCCCAAGCTGGGACAGAGGGTGGCATTGCTCCTGGTGCCAAGTTCAGACAGAAGCTCAGGGCTGGAGCTAACATAGGTGGAGTACCTGCTGTGTTCCTGGCTTTTTAGAGCTCCTGTACATGGGTCGACTCATGACTCAGAAACTCGAATACACCAAGGGCTACAGATACCTCACCCTGTATCACCCTGGTGTTATATGTATGTTGTACGAAGATAGTGAATGGTACCTGGTCATTCAGCGGAATCCCTCTTCCCATCTTCACTCGGTTTTCCTCAGGGTGGTAGTCATCCGCATCATAGAATTTCCATCCCAGCTTTAGAACAAAGTTAAAAAGTATGTGTATGCGGGCAGTTGGGCCCCTGTGACGCCACCATAGTGTTACTAACGGGCAGCTATAGGGACCAAACTACCTCCCTCTGTCCCCATCATTCCTGAGGACGACCCCCAGCAGTGGAGAGCTTTGCCATGCTATTGCATAGTCCCCTGTGGCTGGGCTGATGTAGCCCCTTTATTCACTTGCCATCATTTGTAATCACCAAGCAGGAAAACGAAATTATTCCAATGGGTTAAAAGTCATATGGAGGTGTCTGCCCAAACTACTACAGCCCAGAAGAAAAGTAGAGAAGTAACAAGACAAGAACACAAGGGGTCATGCATTGAGGAGGCATTTAGAGGTTACCTTGGATGCCAGCTGGGCGCCCACCGTCGATCTGTTGAGAGGACACAGGTGTTTCCATTACTGCCCTTGCCCAACCTGCGGTACTTCCTTCCACACAAAAGGATACCCAGGAAAGCGATAGCTGTCCTAGCCAATATTAAAATGCCAGTCACCATGTGATCCTAAAGCAGTGCTGCAGAAATTGGCCTTAGCTGTTCTTGAGGAATATCCACGAAGAAATAATAAGCCAGGTACCACTATTCCATTTTCAAACGGAATATATAAGATCTCATTAAACCCTGAAGTTTTTTCTTCAATAATCAATTTTTGCTCCCTGTTGCATAGATGTTTATTTTTTGAAGAAAACACTGCATTAATAAAGTGATAAAATTCTATTGAGGATACTAGAGGGAAGGGTCTGATGGAGGATTTTTATCTCTGACAGACTCATGCAAAGTTCAGGGGGGTGATAAAAGCATAAAAACATTGCCTGGGGTTTAAGAGAGAAATAAAGGATATGGGTCAAAGACTGAAGGATTACCTGCCCTTGTTAAGATCAGGAGGTAAGTGCTCTCTGTGCAAACTTCTGATAACTATCTGTTCGTACCCTTACTGGGGTAAAATGTTTGGGTCTCAGAACTGCTGTTTGGGCCTATAGTTGCCTTCTGCCACTAAATAACTGTGTGTTCCTGGGCAAGGCGCCTGTTCCTCTAAACCTCAGTTGTCCAGAGCTGCATGGTTTACCCATCCACCTCCATTTCATTCAGCCAATCTTTATTGAGCACCTCTAGTTCCCAGGTGACCCACTGAGCCACACTGTCTCAGCCATCTCAAGGTGTGCAGTCTAGCACCGCAGGGTAGGGGTAGAAGCTGGAAGACAATGATACAAGAAGTGCTTTCCTGCTCTCAACTTTTAAAATGTTGCCCAAATGCCAATTATTTAAGTATCATCTTCCTAATTTTTACTCTATCCCCATGCCATTTCATCATGTCCCCTACCTCTCTGAAGTCTTGCATACTGCCTCTACAATTATTTACTTGATATTTTTATTTAATTGCTTCACTTTTAAAAATTAAATGTGCTAAAGAAGGAAACTCTTTTTTTCCTTATGCAAGATGCTGTCATGTGCCTGAAACAGAAAGTAATCAAAAACGTGTATACAAAGAAAACAAAACAATGTGATTAAATTCTAGCTGGATACTATTGCCTAACAAGGGTCCTGTCTCTCTTTTGTTGAAAGGTTCAGAAAGCTGTTAAAGACACACTTGTACCAGACCAAGACTGGCTCCTTGATGTAACCAAAGGATTCAAAGAGCACTGACATTCTTCCCATTATGTTCACTCTACAAAAGGCTGCAAAGGGAAACATGTTGCAACTAACTGATGAATAAACCCTCCCAGCCAAAATCCAGGGCTGGTGAAGCTAGAGGTGTGCATTACAGAAATCACACTCAAGACCAAGTTAGATTGGCCATGAATGAACATGCCAGCCACCATCAGCACTCGTAATTTAAAAATGGAGCTACACAGCTTTAGATATAGATGGCAGAAAAGAAAAAGCTACTGTCTGTTGCTCTATCCAAACCTTTTAAACTAGAGAACATGGAAATATACACAAGGGCCTTGGCTGAAATAAGGGACAGTGCCTGGCCCATGGGAGACTGGTCAGACCCAAGCCTTACAAACCAAGGTTTGGAGTACTACTATCTCCCAGTGGGTTGGTCTAAATCAGGAACAAGGGAGGCCAGTGGGGAGAGGAAGGGAGGCAGAATAAATATTCCAAAGATCTGAACTTATTCCAACAGAGGAGGGAAGGAAACCTAGAAAGGAATGTAAAGAAAACTAACACTGTCATCGGTGGAAATGGCTGCCATCTTTCATTCATTCTTTAAGTCAACAAATATTTATTGGCGGTACCCGTAGGTCAGTGGGTAGGGCACTGGCCACATACATTGACGCTGGCGGGTTCGAACCTGGCCCAGGCCAATTAAAGCAACAATGACAACTGCAACAAAAAAATAACTGGACACTGTGGCAAGGTGCCTGTAGTCCCAGCTACTTGGGAGGCAGAGGCAAGAGAATCGCTTAAGCCCAAGAGATGGAGGTTGCTGTGAGCTGTGACGTAATAGCAGTCTACCGAGGGTGACATAGTGAGACTATCTCAAAACAAAAAAACCCCCAAAAGCCACAAATATTTATTGAGAACTCACTATCTCTGTCCCAGACAATGTTCTAGACACAAACTATTTTGCTTTGGTAAACAAAAGAGAAAGGATCCATTACATTCTGGTGGGGAAAAGGGAAACAGTGAACATAGTAAATAAATAAACGTAAGTACTTAAGTTTAGGTTACTTTAACTCTTTCTTTGTTTTAAAGAAACAGTCTTACTCTGTTGCCCAGGCTGGAGTGTAGTAGTGTAATCGTAGCTCACTGAGCTCAAGGAATCCTCCCACTTTAGCTACCTAAGTAGTTAGTATTACAGGCATATGCTACCATGTCCAGCTAAGTTTTTGCAAAGATGAAGTCTCATTGTCATTTGAACACCTAGCCTTAAGTACTTTTCTCACCCTGACTTCCCAAAATGCTGGGATTACAGGCATGAATCACCACGTACCACTAACAGTGTTCTAAATGGAGTCTTTTTATTTTGAGACTATTTTACTCTTAAGGCATTAAGCTGTGACGAATATTTTTTCAAACACTATGGAGTATAATTAAAAAATCTTGCTCCCAAGTGGTTCACAAACGTCACTAAAGAATGCAATGTTGCTACATCCAATAGTCAATATAATCAGTTTTTTTTTATTACTAAGCTAGTTGGTGACATTTGACAAATCTCCTCAACGTTCTACTATCAGAGAGCCCCATGGCCCAGTCCTTGGACAGCTTCTTGTTTACACTCACTCTTTTGGTGATCTCAATGTGTTAGGTCTTTAAATATATTGATGCACCAATGATTCCCATATTTACATCTAAAGTCCCTCTCCTCTGAATGCTGGACTTGGATATCCAACCACCCCTGGACAAATTCACTTGATGACTAATCAGCATGTCTAATTCACCATATCCCACACTGAGCTTCTAAGATTTTCTTCCAGATCTGTTCTATCTACTGTTCCCCATCTCAGAGGGTAGCAACTCCCTTCTTCCAACTACCCAGTCCTAAAATCTTGAACCATCCTTGACTCCTCTCTCCCTCTGAGGGCAGGTATTTATCTGTCCTGTTCTCTATATGACAATGACATACATAGAGGAAGGACTGAGCTCAATGAATAGTTACTGACACATGGATATCACAAGCTGTAAATCACATAGCTCAGACTCTCCTCATCTGATGTAAGGCTCAGAGGAGTAAACAAGTTGTGTAAGTTCACACAGTAACATAGCAGTGGAACCAAGCAGAGTCCCAAGACCTTGGATTCTTAACTCTTGCTAATCACATTATGGCAACGGTTTTACATTCTCCAATTTCTTCAGACCATACAGCTAGGGATTTGGGGGCTCTATATTTTATTTCAATTTAAGTTCAAGATTTCTTGTCTTTGAGGCTAAGACTCCCCTAATAATTTTGGAAAGCTAAATTCACCTACTTGGCATAGGAGTTGTTGGGGCTCAGAAAACTAAACCCCTAAATGAAGGCCTTAGAAGCAGCCTCAGAAGCAAAAAGCTTTTCTCTTTCTCTTGCTCTCCTATCTCTGGGTCCCATTCTCCCCAGAGGCTAACCGTAAAAACCACAATTGCTCTTCCCCAAGGTCGGTCATAGAAACCACAATCCCCTTTTGCAAAAGCCAACCATAAAGCCTAAAATTATTCCATAAAACTGTCAAAAAGAAATTGTCTGACCTACCTTGTTTGATGTTTGACTACAGTCCTAAGGGTCCCATTTGACTACAGTCCTAAGGGTCCCATTCCACAGGGGATCCTGCCCCACACCCACAACAGGGATGTTGCTCAGAGAGGACAAGAAAAATCTAAATAGGTCTTACTGAGTTTTCCCACTCAGTTTTGTCCAGTATTTCTACAGGACTGTCCATACTTTAATGAACCTAAGCATAACAATGGACAGTTTCCCTGCATCTTTGGGTGTAAATACTGAAAGCTCCTGTGTATACCTGTTTAAAAAAATATTTTTAATTTCTTTAAGAGACCCCCAGCTGTGTGTTATACTTGTTAAATAACTTTACATACTGTATGTCTTTTCTCCTATTAATCAAGCTGCCTTGATTTTTCAGCAAACCTGTAGGAGGCCTAATGCTTTGGTCCCTACAGAGTCTTTCACATACACTTGACTACATGGGCAATTCCTGATTCGGAAAATTCTAGAGGGGCACTGTAGGTCTTTGAAGGCTACTATGTTTTTGGTTGATTAAGTTCTGTCTTTTGCTATCAGCAGTTCAATGGCACAGTAGTTGTCTTTTCTGATAGAGGACACAAGTTAGATTTTGGTCTAATCAGGAAACCCAAGGCCAACTTCCCAATCCTCGAGTTCGCCAGACAGGGCTGGGTGGAACCTGTGTGGTTTTCAGAACTCTCTCCTTCCTTTCCAAACCCTCAGGAGCCACCCTTCATTATTAACACCGTCTCCTTCCAGTCTAAGCGGAGAAATGCTGAGCAAAGAAACTGGAAAACAGAAGAGCAGTTAATTCACTTTCCAAGACCTAAACAGAAATCTCCAGACCCTGACAGGGGCGCGCAGCCGCGTGGTCTGAGCAGCTCCTCGGGTCAGCAGGGGCCCGCGACGCGCTCTGCCTCCTCGCTTTGGCCTCTCCCCTTCCCACATTTTCTGGCCTGACGCCCGGAAACCCGAGCACTCGTGACCGCGCGCACCTCACCCTGCCAACCTTTCACTCTTCGCGTCCTCGCAGGCGCCTCCTACTAAGGGCTTTCCCGGCTCCGGAGTCGCTGGAACCTCCCGGTTTCACAGATGGAGAGCCGGGGCCGAGCAGGCTGGCGGGTGGGAGAGCAGCCGGTGCCGCGAGCCTCGGCTTCTCACCGGCGAGGGAAGAGGGGGCTCCCTAGGGTTTCCCTATCCCTGCCCGCTCCTCGCGCCCGCCTACCCTGCGCCCCGCGGGACCTACTTCCCCGAGCCGCTCACGCCCATCACCAGCAGCACGTCAGGCGCCGCCATGGCCCAGGCCGCTCCTTCCTGTCGCCTTCCCCGCCAAGCCCGCCCTGCTTTCCCGGCGCCCCGAGGGCCGAGCCCCGCCCCCTTCCCTCCGTCACGCATCCCGTCCCTCCCGTCCGTCACGCGTCCTGCCCATTCCCGGCCTCCCCGGGTCTCGCTCCGCCGGGAAGTGCAGCGCTCCGGCAGTGGGAGCGCCCGGGGTCCCTCCGCCCTGCATTTTCCTGCTCCGTCCTCTCTGCTACGGGGGAGCCTCAGCTCGCCCTGGCCGGCTGGCCCGCCACCCATGGATGCAGCATTCATTCATTTATTTTAAAAAATATTTTTGCAAATAGCATGAACAGAAAACAGACTCATGTTCTCAAATCAGGCAGCAATAAGCAGCTCTCTCTAGAACGACCTCCCCTCCTGGGTAAGTTAGATAGGTATGAATATTGTATGAAGTTGGGATCAGGCTGTACAGTGGTAACCTGGCCATTTGTCACGGTAATATGCGGCGGACGTCTTTTAGGGTCAAACGTGGTGTTGGCCAAATATAGGGTGGCACGCACAATGGCTGCCTGCCTCTGCTGTGTAATCCTGCCCAGATTAGGGACATTCCTTTAGAGGAAAAAGCCCATTTGCTTTAACAATGTGTTTATTAGGGGTCATTTAAAATATTTGATTAAAAGCATTTTGCATCACTTCCTTTCGTTAACCAAGTTTTTATTACTGTGTGTCCTAGAAAAAAAAATGTGACATAAGAGCATTCATCTGATGAATATTTCAATTATCCTTTCACTTTGTTTTTCATTCTTAGCTTGAGTAGGTGAGATTTCAATCTGGATAGGGATTATACAGATGAAGAAATTGAAGCCTGGAGAGAGACAAGTCTTAACGCTCTCTTACTCCAGAGAGTGTCACCAGCTGGCCCTGGTAGTCTGGGTGTTTCCTGCTGTCACTGATGGGCAGTCCAAGGTTGAGCATTGATCTGATATTAGCTCTTGTCTATCGTGGGAAGTGTTGTGCTGAGTAACATGGTAGCCTGGAAACCCCAAGCGTCCCTGGTAAGGCACAGCTTCCTGTATGTATGTGTTACTTCAAAAGACCCAAGTCCGAATCACTCCTGGATGCTGGAGAGCCTGCAGTACAGTGATGGTGGTTGTGGCAAGCCTCACGTATGAAGCTGCCCACTTTACAGGGGTTAAACCGGGCCCAGTGGGGTGCACCTTCTCTTAATGCACAGGACCACTGCCTGGGAAGCCAGTCAGCTACAAAAATGGCTGGGTAGGGGCAGATATTCATAGGGAAGAGAAGTCTTGTAGAGCTGATATGTTTCTTTGAGAAGAAATTGGGTCTGCACATTTCCGTTCAAGGAGAGTCCTTGATCCCTAGACTCTAAGAATTCTAAGATCTCAAACAGATACACGGGAGAGCTCCACAGGAATTAGCCAAGCCCCAAAGTAAACTGTTAGACTTTCTTCAGGAAATAATGGCTGTGTACTTGTTTCACATCTTTATAACTAAAAAGGGCTGCTTCAAAGGCCCACAACAAAGTTTGCACAAGGGCAAATGATACCAGTTATCTCAACAGATACAGAAAAAGCATTTGACAAAATTCAGTATCCCTTTGTGAACAAAATATTCAACTAACCAGGAATACAAAACCCTCAAACTGTTAGAGTATCTAAGAATCCCACCACTAAAGTTATGTTGAATGATGAAAGACTGAATGCTTCTCCTTATGATCAGGAACATGGCAAGGAATATCTTCTCTCACACTACTGGTGGTTTAGCCAGGGCAATTGGATAAGAACAAGAAATAAAAAACTTCTAGATTAGAAAGGAATACATAAAACTATCTCTTTGTTCAGATGATACGATCTTGTGTAAAGAAAACCTAAGGAATCCATGCTAAACCTATGAAAGCTAATAAATTCAGCAAAGTGGCAGATTATAAGATCAATATACAAAATCAATTGCATTTCTGAATAATCTGAAAATGAAATTAAGAAAAAGATTTCATTTACGATAACATGAAAAAGAACAAAATAATTAGGAAGAAACTTATTTATTTTTAAAAATTAATTAATTTTTTTTTGTTTTTTTTTTTGAGACAGAGTCTCAACCTGTCATCCCAGGTAGAATGCTGTGGCGTCACAGCTCAGAGCAACCTCCAACTTCTGGGCTTACTCAATTCTCTTGCCTCACTCAGCCTTTGAAGTAGCTGGGACTACAAGTGCCCACCACAATGCCCAGCTAATTTTTGGTTGTAGTTGTCATTGTTGTTTGGCAGGCCCAGGATTCGAACCCGCCAACTCTCGTGTATGTGACTGGAGCCTTAGTGGCTTGAGCTATAGGTGCCAAGCTGGAAGAAATTTAATAAAGGAAGTATAAGACTTGTATCTCAAAGTTGATCTAATGATTCAATGCCTGCATTTTCAATCAAAATTCCAATAGGGTGTTTCATGAAGACTAACGAGCTTAATTCAAAATTTATATTAAAATGCCAAGGGACAAGAACAGAAAACAAACTCTTGGGGAAGAAGAATGAGGTAGGTGGAATTTTTCTACCGGATATTATATTTTATTACAAAAATATAGAAAACCACATAGTGTAATATTGGCTTAAGGATAAATATATAAACCAGTGGAACAGAGCAGAAAGTCCAGAGATCCATCCATATATCTTTACTTGCTTTGTGAGAGAAGTGGCAATGCAGATTAATGGGGAATGATGGATTTTTAAATAAATGAGACAGGCACAGGTGATGATCCATGTGGAAAACATGGAATTGGATTTCTACCTATTAGTTTTTTGGTGTGTAACAAATCTCTCCCAAAGGTAGAGATTTAAAAACACCCAATCATTTAGGTCTTCTTTCTAAGAGTCAACAATTTGACTGAGCTCAGCTGAGTGGTTCTTATGGTCCTGGCTGGGCTTATTCATGCATCTCTAGGTCAGCTGGTAGGTCAGCTGGGGACTGGCTGGCCGGGAAAGGCTTTAACCACATGGTTGCCCCACTTCCAGTAGATTACCTCACTTGGTAGAAGAAGAGTTTCAAGAGATCAAGGGTAATTATATGAGTCTTTTTGAGGTCTAGGCTGAAAACTAGCACAGCAACACTTTTGAGAGGTGGGAAAGTTGACTCTGATTCTTAATGGGAGGAATTACCAAGTGACATGGTAATAGGTAGGGAAATAATTATAGACATATGTGCAATCTATCACACTGCTCATACCTTATACAAGTTCTGGTCGATTAAAGGCTTACCTATTAAAGGAAAATTTAAAATTTTAAAAGATCTTCTAGGAGACTATAAGGTAGTGAAGAGTTTTTAAAATAAGATACAAAATGAAATAAGATACATAAAGGAAAAGATGTACACACATTAAACTTGCCATAAATAGTACGAAAGGACAAGCTACAGAATGAGTAGAGATTTTTTTACACAATACTAAGAGGTCTACAAATCAATATAAAAAAGACCCAATAGAAAAAGAGTAAATATATAAACAAGAATTTTTTTTTTTGAGACAAATTCTCACTCCGTCACCCTGGGTAGAGTGCCATGGCATGATAGCTCACAGCAACTTCAAACTCTTGGGTTAAACAATCCTCTTGCTCAGCCTCCCAAGCAGCAGGGACTACAGATGCCTGCCACCATACCTGCCTAGTTTTTCTATTTTTAATAGAGATGGGAGGGTCTCACTCTTGCTCAGGTTGGTCTTGAATTCCTAAGCTCAAGCAATCCTCCTGCCTTGACATCCCAGAGTGCTGAGATTATAGGCTTGAGCCACTGTGCCCAGCCTAAATAAGAATTTTATAGGACAGGAAACACAAGTGGTCCAGAAACACAGAAAAAAGTTTAACCTTAACCTAATCAGAGCAATGCAATAAAAACTATGAGCTAAACAATTACACGCTCATGTTTATCATTCAAATGAATGATAAAACACAAATACAGTCTAGCAAGAGGGAGTTCGGGGGAGGGCAACTGGTAGGAGGAGGGGGCATTTGGTGGGATCTCATCTAATGTGCATAATTTGAGGATGTTCAGCACGCCCCCTGGATGAGGGGCTATTTTACATCTTGAACTTTACATTGAAAGTGACAACAATGTAACCTAAAAATTTGTACCCTAATATTTATTTGAAATAATAATCAAAAAACCTATGAGGTACCATGTATATGCCCACTAGACTAGAAAAATCAAAAAGTGGAACAGTATCGTTGTTCTGTGATTGGCTGTTTGTTTGTTATGTTTTGTTTGTATGTAGATGTTTCTGACTGCAGGCACATCTGTGGACTTAGGCGTCTGGTAGCCCTTCTACGAATGTATTAGCCCATTTGCTATTAATATGATTGATGTTATAAATGTTTTCCTTGCCACCTTGATACTTCAGTTCACCCCCTGCCCAGGATTGGAAGTCTAGAACTCCAACTCATCCACAAGCCAGACTGACTGCATTTACAACTGGACTGGAACTCTTGAACTGTACAGGCTGCAGTCACCGCACCAGTACCTTGGTGGAGGGCTGGTCAACCACAACCGTAGAAGTCTCCAGCCCAATCTCACTCTTCTGCTCATATAGCTAAAAACTGAAAAAGAAACATGGGG
>CAUYON010077345.1:0-16750 GCA_963573935.1 Arctocebus calabarensis
ATAGTAAACGAGAAAATATCATGAACGGTATGTCAATCAGGTTGATAAAATATCTCAGATTGCATGTGAAGCCCCCACACTGTACCCCATGGTTGAACTAATGTACACAACTATGATTCAATAAAAAAATAAATAAATAAATACATAAATAAACCATTCACATTACTTGAGAAAAAAAAAAGTATTTATGACTTAATAAAAGAATTTTAAAAAGAAAACTATAAAAAAAAAAAGAAAGTCATTATCACCACAACTGTAACATGAGACTCTATCTCAAAAAAAAGCCATTATCATGAAAAAAACCTAAGACTTTGAGGAGGAAGGGGCTATTCTGAATTTAGTAACTTAGTGTACAGACATAAATCTGAGTTTGATAAAACCAGTTGTAAAATTGTTTCGAAAATATGCCAATGGTCTATGGTAAATTAATATTAGAGGGTCCTTGTTAATTGAATCAGGTATGATGATGGTTTGTTAGGTATATGTGGGTATGTGCGGTTCAGTAAAACGTTTGTGTACTTCAATTATGTATCTGTCTATAGCTTCTTACCTCTAGATTTATCTAGAGTCATAAAGTTAAAAATAGATTTAGATACAAAAATAGGAAAACCTAAAAAAGTAAATATAAACTAAGCACAAAATATTAATTATTGAATTGAAGTTAAGTATTGTGTCGCCTTTGGGTTTTTTCCTGTATTTTTGAAGTTTTTTTGTATTAAAATTAAAAAATTATATATAAAGACGATTTTCATTTCAGAATTAAATTTTAGGTTTAATCAAATACACTTTTAGATTATTTGGTACTACCTAAATCTTCTTCTTTTGAACTTTAAGATAATTCAAATATGAAATATAACATATTAAAAGATATTTCCCTTTCCCAAGTGATAATAGGGACCACAATTTTTGAAGATTTGATCATTTTGCAAGTTTATTTTATGTGTCAATTAGTTTCTGCGGATAAGCTATATAAAAGCCATTTTAGAATTCAGTAAATGAATAATTCTCACAGCACGAAACTCTTTTAGAAAATGATGCCGAAGATTTGCCTTTTCCATCATTAGGTTTCTGGTCCTCTTTGATCCAGAACCCAATGGGTTCTCTGAAGTAAATCTATCTTTTTTAATTGAGATACAGTTTCTTAGAAAAGAGATGGTTCTGAGTGTTTGTTAAGCTGCACTGAATTTCAGTAGTAAAAATAACTGTGTGTGTGTGTCCATGGGCATGTGTGTGTGTGTGTAAGACTTCTGACATTTGGGTGCACACATTTCCAAACTCATGGCAGTGAGTGACATGGGGCTGGCATGGTGGCCTCCTGCAGTACGGAGACCTGTGTTCCTTTCTTCCCTTTCCCTGGGGTCTCGAGCTATGGTCATGTAGTCAGAAACATTTACATTTTGTAGGTGAAGGCAGCTGAGATTCAGCGGAATAATGGAAGTGACATTAATAACGTTAAATGTCATAACTCTTGACAACCTGATGCAAATGAGCACCTTACGAAGCAGGCAAGCAAAAAAGACCCCTGAATACATCTTTTCTTAAAGCACACTCACTACTGAAAACAGCAACAAGAACTCTGCAGCCAAGCTGGAAGTCAGGAGTCCAGTTCTGGTGACCTCAGCTACGCCCTCCAGGCAGGAATGAGTTCTCTCTCCTCCCAGCAATCACCTCAGCGCAGTGTCCCGTCCAGGGCAGCTTTGATATTTAGCACTATGCAAATGCCTCTTCCACGCACGCCTTCGCCTTCCGATTTTGCTTCTGCTTTCCTTCATCTTTTATTTTTGATTCAGTGCTAATGTGGTTCACAGGAGGAGGGGATGGGCTGGACACGTCCAGGTCTCCGCCCTCCTTTCTCCTCCCTGAGAGACCTAACAAAGGTGCTTTCAGACCTGAGCGGAGCGTCTCTCGCATTCCTTCCCTGTTGTCACAACAGATTTAGCAGGCCCTTCTGATGTGGTTTCCAGCTCTCTCATCTCCCTCGCCTTGTCAGGGGGTTGCCATCATTTAGAAAGGTACACAGTATTTTGAAAGGATTAGAGGATAAAACACAACTCAATCCTTTATAAAAGAGAGGCAGAGAGATGTCAGATGTTACGGAGCAATTGGACAAGAATGACGCACACAAAGGAGAACCGTCCTGCTCCTCTGAAGCACAGGTGGGCACGCGCTGCATTTGACAAATATTCACAGCCACAGACGAGGCACAGAAGTGCAAGAGAGACCTGAAAGTGGGTTATGGCCGTGTCGAAGTCGATAGGTAAGGTGGGATCAGGGACCCGGGGACGCTTGCATCCTGCTTATCTTTATTCCCTCAGCTTAGGAAGAAAATAAGGGAAATTCATCCTTTTCACCACCTTTTAAATGAAATAAGTTAAAAACCAGATACTTCTGATGAAAGCAAAACTGAATGAGCTCAGCCACCGCCCCGTGTGGGTAGAATTCTGCTCTGTGCAGGTGGAAGGCCCCCCGGTCTGTGCAGGCCACCCCACAGAGGGGTCAGAAGTCCTGAGAGGGTGATGACTTCCCTGGATCTCACAACTAGCGAATGCAGAATGCCAAGTTAAGGTCAGGGCTACAACCTAAGTCTTGCATGTCCTTTGCTAAATATCTTTGCCACGGGAGACTCGGAGTCACTTCAGAAAAGAGTAAGCTTCTTTCTTGCTCACTCTCTTTGTTTTATTCTCATTCTTGCTTTCTTTCTAATGTTGTAACAGAGAAATTATATTTTTTTCGCAGATTAACGTTATATAAAGTGGACCATACACAAATTATTGATAATATAAACCTGCACAAAACATTCACAAAGATTTTATAAGCAATCAGTCATGGAGGTTATACAGTTGATTTCTCTCCAAACAGTATTTACTTGGGTAACTGCATGCAATTTTAGCATTCATTAAAGGCAGAAGGAAAGAAAAAAAGACAAAAAGTTATCCCTGAGTCAGCTTGGAGACGTACCCACAGCAAGTTGACTGGTTCCTGGAGGAGCTCCTAGTGGCTCACTTCAAGCCAGATGAAAGCTCCTGTCGGTCAGCCTAACAAGGAATCTGAAGATCTTGAGGCTAATCTACACTGGTGTATTTATATACTGGTGTATATCCAAACTGAATAGCCAGTGAAATTTTATGTAATTTGCTTATTTGGACTCATACACTAAGTGGGTGCATGTTTTATTCTAGGGCAGAAGCCACATGTGAAGAGGGAGGCCAAAGCACAGTGAATTACTGAACTTTACAAAGTCCCCTGGGTGGCGGCTGGTGTTGAAGTCACCAGGATGAGCTCATGTTTGGGGACACAAACGCACACACTGACACACACAAGGGAAAGGTGCCGAAACCAGTGCGGTCGTGTGCACGTGTGGGGTTGTGACCCTGAGGCCTGGTGCCAACTAACCCACCCAGGACCAGAGCTTGTTTGCTAAATACTATTCTCCAGTAAAAGAAATTGAGGGTCTTCGAAAAAATTGTTGATTCAAAGGGTAGGACAAAAAACACAGAATGAGGAAGGCACCTGTGGCTCAAAGGAGTAGGGCGCCAGCCCCATATGGTGGTGGGTTCAACCCCAGACCCGGCCCAAAGCTGCAAAAATAAAATAAAATAAAATATATAAAAACACTATGAATGCAATTAGTGGAAGAAAAAAATATAAAAACAGAATGAGTTGGAAGTAAGTACTCAGACAAAGAAGGCATGTCCAAAGTCCCAGAAATTCACCAAAAATGCTTCCCAGTGGTCAAGCCTGGAATAAGGTTGAGTAGCAAAATAAATGATCATGTTGTGTTATAGCACCAAGAATGGAGCACATGTAAGTACCCAGAAATCCATGCTGACCACAAATGAGTAAAAGGGGTAAATAAGCGGGGATTGAAAGAGAAATCTTCCTTACAGAAAAAGTCCAGTCACTAAACACAGAACCAATGAGGAAGCAGAATCTCACCCCTGGGACGCCGCAGTATAATTGCTGCAGAGACAATTCACTGATGCAATTAGTGAGAGAAATCTTAGATACACGTATGTGCTTGAATTATCTCTTGCAATCTATTTACTAATTTCTGTGGCAGCTTTAACAAGTGGCCACAAATACTTTGATACGTTTCAGGGGGTGGAGCTTAATTCATCCTTGCTGAGTGTGAGCTGAACTAAGTGACTCAATTCTAAAGGGCAAATGGTAACCTCACAATTCATACTTCAGAATTTCTATTTGAATTCCCTCTGTGTAAGAATTTTTACTGACTTTCTAATTGCGCCTACGTTTCAAACTGTACTCATAGGAAAGAGAATCATTTCCTCCTCTGCTCTCCCATTCCTTCCTGCATTCTCCCTACTCCATAAATTCATGGAGGACCCACTGTGCGCTCGGCAGGCAGGGATGAGAATGCGGATTCTGCTCAGTGTGTGTAGGGAGAGCCAGGGAGACAGACTGAAAACACGTCAGCACCCCAATACAATTAAGGGTCCACAAAGGCACGAACAGAGGGTGTCTAAGCAAAGGGGGGAAACGGTCTGCCCGGGAGGAAGCAGATCGGTCCTCCCCAGGAGAGAGACCGTGAACATGGTGAGGAGGGCCAAGAAAGCTCAGTGGGGAGGGAGGGCTGCACCAGCACACGGAGAACAGAGGCAGGACCAAACTGGACGGAAGGGACAGTGAATGAGCTTTCCTAAGGCTTTTCTCAGGAGCCTGCAGCGCACAACTGCTGCTTCCTCACCGTTCCTGGGAGGCGCCCGTTTTAAGGACAAGCTGAAGGAAGAAAAAGGCAGGCAGTCCGATTAACCTCCACATTTTGGGTCTCCATGAGAGCTATTTACTCTCCCAAGATATTCTTGGGCTTCACTTTAAAAGTTTGAGTCATTTCGGGTGGTGCCTGTGGCTCAAGGAGTAGGGCGCCGGCCCGTATACCAGGGATGGCAGGTTCAAACCTGGCCTCGGCCAAAACTGCAAAAAAAAAAAAAAAAGTTTAAGCCATTTCCACAGTTAAACTGGAAATAACTGATAAGCTTTTCAGGTGGCCTTGCAGCGAGCAAGCCATCTGAGTGCGTCCGAGAACGGTGGGACATCACTCTGGGGTTCAACACAAATTCCTAAGTCCTCCTGCTTCCGGTTCGATTAAGTGACCATCTATTAGTTTACAAAATTATAAAACGATTGAGCAGGGTCCATGACATACGTGGTGTGGAGCATGGGCAAGTATCAATACCTACCTTTCCCTGGGCATTTTGCACTTTTAAACATGCATGCCCAGTGCTACGTACTTATTTTAGATTGATACATCTTTAAACTGATGCCATGCATTTACTTAAACCTCGCTTGGACTGTTGCAAGTTTACACCCAAATCATACTTCATATTTCTCCATTGGACTTGAGTAATTGAAACCCACATTTCTTTGGACTAGGACAAATGAACTCCACGTGTGATCAGCAATGGAGTCTCTGTCCGCATGGAAGTATTATGTGTATTCTGCTTATCCTCATAACCCCAATTCACAACTCCCATGACACAGGTTCAAACCACCGCAGTTTAAAAAAGAAGAATTGCAACTCTTTTACAAGCGAGGCTGAAATGTCACTGGGAGTTTCCAGTCACTTCCGTCCCCAGCCGCAGCCCCGGCACGAGTCTGTCTGTTGTCCGGGAAATAGCCGGTCACTCAAGGACAACTCTTTCACAGGCTCTCGGCCGTCTGACTTGCAGGGCAGAGCTCACACTTTGTAAACTGTCCGAAGGGATGTGTTCTGTACACACACTCAGGGCTGGGGAACGCAGTTTCTATCAGAAACCTAAACAGAGAGAAATTCCCTTCTCCTAAATGATGGAGAGAGTGCTAGATAATTTAATTCTAAATAAAATGAAATAAAGCAAATTTATAACTCAAAACTTTCACAGGTAAATTCATCTGCCTATCGGTGGCCAGATTATTTTATTCTACACAGAAGAGAAGATGAACTTGAGTGTGGCTCCAAGTAAATTACACGGTTACTGCTTCGCGCCGTCTGGAGCAGAGATGAGTGAGTGTATCACACAAGACCACAGCGGAGAGAGCCAAGTGTTACCTGAGCAACTGGGTTGTACAAGATGGAGGGTTAGTGCCAAGCTAGCTAGCCTGGGGACATGGCGAGGGAGTTATTCAAATCAGCTCAGGGGTTAGCACTCTGAAGAGGGCACATTGTCCAATGGAAGGCTGAAGGCAGGTGGGTTCGCGCTGTGCCTGGTGGCAGCAATTACCCGACGGCAGCCCAGAGCGAGCTGGGGGCGTCCGTCAACACCACAGACACTGCTCCTGAAACAAGTGGTGATGTCTGTTTCTCACAGAGTTTGATTCCCTGATGTAGGGAACAAAGGCCACTATCAAAATAGAGCAATGTTTTTGACACTGGGTAGTAAAGCAAAGGGCTAACCTCTCCTCAATCTCATCTTTGTTAAAATAAACTCTCACTTGAACAGCTCCCTGCGAACCTCAGTCAAACCCTGCGCGTCAGCACCGAGCAGTGCCCGTGATGACAGCCAGAAAGGCAGCCCAGTGGAGCACACCCTTACGACCCAGGGTTTGCAGGTGACTTTCCTGCTAGAATAAAATCTGTCCTGCGTCCACAGCCCGTGAGGTGTGTGGATTCGGGGAGTCTGACCCTCGTCAGACTGGGCGGCGTGGTGTTTAGTCTGTCACTCTGCACACAGGAGGATGCTGTGGTGTCAGCGCATGCACGTGAAGGCTGGGTCATCTCTAACAGCCAATGGTACACTCTCAAACTAAAGCTGCAGGACAGCACTTGTTCATTTATTTTTGTTCAATTTCGCTTTCCATAGAACCGTGTTTTCCAAACTGGGGGAATTCATGCACATCTAGCAATTTCCGTTAAAGCATCTGCCTCTGCTTTCGGACAAGTCGTTGCAGTAGGGCAGAGAAGAGGCAGGTGTGAATCGCACGTGGCGCTCAGTGTGGGCGCGCAGAGGGGCTTCCCACCTCTCACCGCCTGGGGTCTGAGTCTCACTGGTCAAAGGTGTTTACCCACAGGGATCATGGGGGAAGCGTGGCACAGTCACCTCAAGTAGGTCACTTGGAACAGAAGGACGGACAGTCACCAAAACTAGTATTGAAGTAGCACAGTTTCAACCCACAGCCGTGGCACTCCCCTTTGCAAGGCACATGTGAAGGCTTTAAGCCAGAGAATGGCTACATGTGTTTGTGTAGTTCCCAAACAAAGGAGCTTCTGTGCGTACTACAGCTGCTGGTGTCTCAAGGATCTCTGATCTTTGACAGCTGAAAGATCAAGCCAGAGAAAGTCCTCCCAACAGAAGCCTAACATGGTGGTATAAAGTCGCGTAAACCGGCACTCATTTGGTTTCTGCAGTCTCAAAACCACGGGCGCCTTTACAAATGTGTGTGTTTCTGACTAGTTCTCCATGACTAGTCTGATTCTGTCTTCACATTAATTCATTCTCTCCCAAGAATGGCTGTATTGTATGCCCTGTCACTCAGCTGTCTTCTTGAGTTCCCTGTACATTGCACACAGAGTGACCCACAAGATCACATAAACTTAAACCGGCCGTGATTGAGGCATTTGTCCCCTGTGCTGTCCAACAAGTGACACTCAATAAAGAAAGCACAGAGGGCTTTGTTGGAAGCCACACAGCGACAGTAACTTGTGACCAGCACTGCACCAAGGGTAACCAGGAAGGCTGTCCCAAGGCCTTTATCTCCACTCTCAAGGGTCCACATCGCAGCTGGGGCACCAGTGCTCCCCGCGTGGAAGTTGGGGTGTACAGAGCTCAGAAGCCTAGACAAGGCCCCTCCTTGGAACCACTGTCTTGGGCAAGCTGTTAACCTTGATCCCTGATTAACCTCAGTTATCTAAAGCTGGGGAGGTTCAAACACGCTCAAGAATGCGTTTGGCCCCACAGTCATGTTGTGAGATAGCAACAAAGGAGAAACAATCTGGTCCACCCAATTTTCTTTTATTTCTAATTTTTTAAATATTAATCACGTTAGTAAACAAAGACTAAGTCCACAGGTACACGATGTCATTTGGTGATTATCCTGGTACTTCTGTGCTACAGGGCCAGCCAAGACTGTGTGTAAAGTGGATTGGAAAATTGTCCACTGCCATGGCGATCTGGACACCAGCACCTGGTGGGGAGGGGAGAGCAGGCCCCCAGATGACCTCACACAACAGCAGAGAACACCCTGCTTTTTCTCACCCCTGCGAGAGGCAATGCCTTATCAAAGGAAGTTTTGGGGTGATGATTTTTGACCCTTGTGGGAGGAGGGGGCATCCACTGTCTCCACACTGAGCTTTTTTTTTTTTTTCTCATCTTTATTTAATCCCATTCTAAGTATGAAAGAATTCTATTTATAGCCGGGCGCTGTGGCCGGCGCCTGCAGTCCCAGCCACTCGGGAGGCTGAGGCAAGAGAATCGAAGGGCTTCACTGCCCACTGAGGGTTCTGCCCACTCTCCATTCATGTTGCTGGTGGCCATTTCCAGGCGGAAGAGAGACTCCAGAGCCCTTGTGGGCAGCAACTTGATGAGAACATTTATCTGTTACAATGGAACTGTGACTTCCAGTGAAGCCTCCACCTTCCCCCTGCACGGAGTCACCTAACTCTTCTCCTTGAAACCACCACTCAGAGGGCCCCAGAGTGGACAGTGGCCTTGCTCCCATGCCCACGTGTCTACGGCCAAGGCCTACCGCCAGCCTTTTGTCATTGAATGTTGCAGACAATCGGAGACACCAGCAGAGGGACAGCAATGTGCCCGTGAAGTGCCAAATGATAATAATAGACGTGATTACAGGGCGGTGATAGTTCAGGAGGCGCTTCCAAAATCTCACAGTCCTGGATGTGCTGGGTGGAGGGAAGGGGATGGAACACCCTGCTGTCCACGTTCACAGTTGGGGGCCTCACGATGCCTGCCGTGGGAATCTCTGCACTCGCTGGCACGTGAGAGCCAGGCTGGGCTTGTGTGTTCAAGGCGGAACACACCCCAGAGCCCCCCAGAGGAAGAGCTAGGCGTTGAGAGCTCAGAAGAAAAAATCAGAACAGGATGCAAAAGAAATAACGGGAACTCTATAAGTAACAAATGGAACAGGGTGTGACTGCTGACTTCACTGACAAACTCAGACTCAAGAAAGAGACAGCAGAGAATCTCTGTCCCCCTTAGCACAGCAAATCTGTTTGGAGGGAAGGGGCTGAAAGTAAAGCTAGGTGGCAGGAGAAGGGGAAGAACGGAAGGAATTCTGGGTGGTGTTCGCCCCGCACCATGAGATAGGAACCTTGGGACAGATCAGGGAGCACGGGACTCTCACCATGTGAGGGCAGTGTCTGCGCTGACCACAGCATGCTGGGACCTGAGGGAACACGGTGTGCAGTGAACACAGCAGTGCCCAGCAAAGGTCAGACCGCGGGGAACCACACACTCACACACGGAGGTGAGCAGCACAGGCTCCCACACCCTCAGCCACTCCCACTCACAGGTGCATCTCCGTGGACTCCTGAGGGCACCTCAGCCCTGCACCCTGGGTTGGTTCAGTTCTCTCCCTGTCCTGTCCAGGTTTGCCTCACCCTAGACAAAGGTCAACAGTGAGGTATGCCCAGGTCACCTGACGGGAGGCCACCCGTGAGCTGACTGTGGACCATCCCCCATAGATGCCCAGCAGGACCGGAACGACCACAGCAGGTGATGTAGAAACTCAAGGTTGCAAAGGTGTATCTTTCCCATCTCCCCTTCTCCTGCAGGGCCCCAATTCAACCTTCCATGAATAAAAATCAATGTTGAATCAATTTTAACAAGCGGAAACCCATTCATGATTAAAGACCCATTGCCTCCTCTCAGTGCCTGGCTGTGTTACAGGCATCTCTAAGGAGGACTTTGGAGCTCCTGCCCTTCAACCAGCTCTGCATTCACAAATCATCACACTTTCCTGAACTGGCACAGCTTCTTACTCCCCATTAATTCCAAGACGACTTTCTGGCTTGGTGGCTCACTCTCGAGCTGTCAAGACACACCATAATTGAAAGCAAGCTTGATTACAGGCAAAGCACCTGTGCAGGCAAGCAAGCTGCTCTGATTTGTCCCAGCGGTGTGACAAATCATGCAGGAGAACTTCTCCCACTAAACAGGCAGGACACACCATTACTCAGCCAGAGGGATGAGAACCTTTCTGATCTGAGAGCAGTCCTTCCATGGTGGGAGAGCTGGCAAGCCCTGCAGATGGCTCTGTGGTCTCCAGGCCTGTAGGAGGCAGGTGCCAGAAAACTGAGGTACAGTATAAGAACCCAGAACTTATGCTGTAAAGTGTGTGCCCACGTGTAGGAGGGCCAGGATAATATGGCACTTAACCCAGACAATGAGCAGAAGTTTTGGTCATGAATATTCTGCACCAGTTAAAAACAATGTGTCCTAGATTATTAAAACAATTGAGAATGTTAGAAATTGTCCAGTTCAAAGTCCCTTATATAAACTAGGGGCTGAATCCGAGAGGGGCTAGGTTCCTCATCCAAGGCCCCAGAGATGGGGGCACGTGGAGGGGCAAAGACCTTCTATATGAGTGTCTGTGCTCAGCACGGGAGGTTGGCTAGGAGACCCCGGGCAGCCCGAGGGCAGAATCTCACTCTGTCACCCTGGGTAGAGTGCTGTGGTGTCATCATAGCTCACAGCAACCTCAAACTCCTCAGTGCAAGTAATCCTGTCGTTTCAGCCTCCTGAGTAGCTGAAACTGGAGGTGTCACCACCACACCTGGCTAGCTTTGTTTTCAGTAGAGATGGGGTCTAGCTCTTGCTCAGGCTGATCTAGAACTCTGTCTCAGGCTCCCAGAGTGCTGGGATTATGGGTGTGAGCCGCCACACCCTGCAAGGTGTTTTTATTATTTATACCTCTCCCTCAAAACCATTTTTGTCCTTGGGTGGCGATACCTTTCCAGCCAAGGACACAGGCTCTGTGGCTCTCCATTAGCAGCTGAGAACTGAAGGCAGAAACCACACCATGGCCACGCTGGAACTGTGGACACTCACTCCTCCTGGCTAGTGACCCGGGGGCTCCTGATGCTGCCTTGACCCCCTGCATTCTGGAGACTTGCCAGGGCACTCAGCTCCCAGGCCAGCTGCAAGGCACACAGCAGAGAAGCAGAAGTCACCGGAGAAGACGTCCTGACTGTCCCCTTTCTCTCCTGCAAGCTCCCCCATCACTGTGTCATGCCTCTCTGCTCTGACGACTGGGCAAATCGTAACGCGTGGGCCATTTGCTCCTAACTCCTGGAACATCCTGTTTGTAACTGTGAGTTCAGGTCGGGTCTTCTGCTTTCACATCTCGGTACCACACATGTCAGGTGTGCTATGAAGGTCCACATTTTGCAGATGTGTCCTGCTTTCTGTCCAGATTCTTAAGCTCTCTATCAGCCTGGAAAGTTCCCAAGTCCACTCCCAACTGGGCCAATCCTTCCTTATTTTTCTGAGACTTCATCTAAGATTGCAAGGAGTCTTTCTTCACACACTGATCCCCATTTTGCAGCCACTCCCCCTGCTCATCTCTACCTTCGAGCTTCTGGAGCCCTCTGTGCACTGTCTGATGAATGCATTGTCACTTAGCTGTGATCTGCTGAGTCATGCACAGCTCTGGGGGGCAGGACTTATGTTGTTCATGTATTTCTGAGCTTCTAGGGTGTGTGAGGCCCAGAGTAAGACATTTTTACATGGTTACTGAATGATAGAACAAATAACTGATTGATGAAAACACAAATTACTTGATAGAGAAAAAAAGATAAGAATTAAAAAAATAGCCTGCTCATGCAACAGCTTGACTAAATAACCATAAAATGTCACCATTCAGAATGAATTGTACCCTTTCAAAGGTCAGCTAAAAGCCTCCACAGTAAGACTCATCACACAGGCCTCTTGGAGGCTTTTGTCTGTTTACAAACTGCACACCTCTCCAGGTTGGGGATGTAGCAGAAGTGTCAGTTACATTTGGTAACGATTCGGTTACCAAATGCAATAGTAATAAAGTAGAGCCCATTCCATGTTTTTTGAAAACAGCAATTTTATGGGGCTTTTACCCAATATTGCTACTTGACTGTGACTTTGTGTCAGCAGCCACCATTGATCCACATAATTAAGGGCTGGAAAGCATCTTTGAGATCGATGACATTACTCCAGTAGAGAGAAGCACCTACCAAAGCATAATCAGTCTTTAATCAAAACATTGAGTGAACATTTTATGAAGCTCAAGCAAAAAAAAAATCTAATATAAATGGAATTTAAATATTATAGGGTAGATTTTCTTTTGTTAATTCTTTAATTGGTGTAAAAATGGTCATTTTTCCAAATTTTGTTTTCTTTGTTTTTTAGTAATTGGAGTGTGCCCAAGGACTGTCATTAAATATTAAAAGGTGAGAGGGAGCCATATGGTCACCTCTGAGGGATTTCAAGATCTTGATGGCACTCCATCTGCACCCGTAACAATTTACTCATTACATCAAGGACATGGAGCCCTCTGAAACTGGACCTGCGTGGAGGCAGCCCAGGTCCCAGTGGCCGAATGCCAGGCACGTACAGCTCTGACCAACGGCCTCCTCTCAGCTGAGCACACGTGGACCTAGTTAAACTTGTTAAACACATATCGCTAAGGCAGGTAATAAATTCACCCACTCATGTACATTTCTCTCCCTTTTTGAAAAGAGATTCTCCATTTACAAGATGACATCATCTACTCTGCAGAGCAGATAGCAGGAAAGTGCTCCTCCCACACAGGCATCCTAGTTCAGCCTAGCACAGTGGTTGCACAGGGATTTTCCTTGAATGTGGAGATACAAAAGCATTCACAGGTTGCCTAGATTGTGTTACCACCATAAAGTCAATTTCCAAATAGCTGTCCCTGGAATTAAGACAATTAGGTGTCAAGAGAGAACACAAGACATCTGTTATGCACACGTGTCCTCCCAGTGTTAATGCCCCATCCCACAGCTCACGTAACACACGGCCTCAGCACATCTTGAGATGCACCTGCAGTCCCGACCTTTGACTAGGGTTGGTGCCTGTGCCCTGGGAGTGATGAGAGTGCTAAGAACCAACTCTGTACGCACTCATCCACATAAATCTACAACTTTCTAACCCTCTATTTCATTCCCAAGTCTGCTGTGAATTAATTCTGTAATATTCACTTTGTAAATGAAGTGCTATGCCTAAAAAGAGTCTAGTCTCTTGCCTAATATCACATAAAGAGCAAGTGGCAAGTCATTAATCCAAACCCGCATCCACCACCTGCAGATACTGAGCTCTTTGATCACATTGTTCGAGACACAGTGCAGTCTGAGAGCATTCTGTGTTTACTGATCCTCTTCAAGGGCGCACTCTGAGGATAATAAGAGAAGTTAATACCTAAAATTTATTTTTATTATTTTTAGATTTAACATGTAAACATGTCCCATTATTAATTAAAAGAAACAATGAGCAGTTATTTTGATCAGTCTTCCTCAAATGACTTTTATTTGCTGTATGTGTTCTGACTTTCCTGGTTCTTATGTGTTTTCAACAAATACAATTCAACCTTGTAAGCTGGGTAGACTGGAACCCCTATGAGTAAAAAAACATTGACGTTTTCAACCATGATAAACAAACCCTCCACTTGACTACATTAGTCAACAGATTTTGACTTTTGTAGTACTAGAGAAAGTAAATAATATAGACTAATGTTACATGCAAGCAAAGTTTTCACATATTCTGAATACCTGAGGACATATTTCTCAGAGTGAATTTGTGAAATCACTTTATAAGCCATAATTATTTTAGGGGAACTTAAGTGATTATGACTTAATAGAGAACCAACTGTAGTTACTAAATCTGAAGTTTGAAATCACAAACTCCCTAAGACCCAGGTGAGTGTGGAATACTCTATCACTCTGCACCCCTGACCATGCCCCTCCCACAAGACAGGGCCCTGCAGGGCAGGCTCATTCCCTTCCAGACCACCCACACCTTGGGCTGCCCCTCATTTCATCCCAACCACTACACTAAAGCTATTGAACATATCAACATATACTGCTTTACAGGATTCTCTGATAATCCTTCAGATTTCTATAAGGTCAGTAGTGATGTCTCCTTTCTCATTCCTCATTTTTATAAATTTAAATCATCTGTCATTTCTTGTTTAAGCTAGTTAAATGGTTGTCCATTTTATTGATTTTTTTGTCCAATGCACTAACTTTTGGTTTCATTGATTTTGTCTATTGTTTTTCTATTCTTCATTTTATTTTTTTCTCCCTGTATTTACTCCTTCCTTATTTCTGTTTGCTTTGGGTTTACTTTGTTCTTCTTTGCTGTCACCCTGGATAGAGGGCTGTAGCATTACAGCTCACAGCAACCTCCAATTCCTGGGTTCAAGTGAGTCTCCTGCCTCTGCCTCCCAAGTAGCTGGGACTACAGGCAACCACCACAACACCAGGCCATTTTTCAGTTGCAGGTACCATTGTTGTTTGGCGGGCCTGGGCTGGATTCGAACCCACCAGCTCAGGTATACGTGACTGGCACCTTAGTCGCTTGAGCCACGGGCTCTGAGCCTTCATTTTTCTAAGGTAGAGGTTTAGGCTATTTATTTGATGTCTTTTACTATAAACATTTATAGCTATAAATTCTCTTCTAATACTGCAGTAGCTATGTTCTATAAATTTTGGTATGTTATGGTTTTGTTTTCATTCTTCTAAATTTTCTTGTCTGTTTTGTATATATTTTATGAAATAAATTTCTTTAGATATCACTAAGGAGCAAACACATTTATTATCTCACGCATTGAGAAAGTCTTTGCTGTCTGTAATTTTACTTCATCACTATAAAAGTCATCCATGTAACAAACACAATACTCCTTAAGTCTATCCAAATACATTTTTTAAAAATTGTAAAATTTTTTTTCAGACAGTTTCACTCCATTGCTCAAGCTAGAGGGCCATTGCCTTAGCCTAACTGAAAGTAACCTCAAACTCCTGGATTCAAGTGATCCTCCTGCCTAAGCCTCCCAAGTAGCTGGGACAAAAGATGCCCACCATGAGGCCCAGATAATTTTTCTATTTTTAGTAGAGATGGGGTCTTGCTCTTGCTCAGGCTTCTCTTGAACTCACGAGCTCAAGGGATCCTCCCACTTTGGACTCACAGAGTGCTAGGATTACAGGCATGAGCCACTGCACCTGGCCTGTAAAAAAACACATTTTAAATTTAAGAAATCATGAGCAAGATTCATGATTAAACAAATATTAAAGAAACATTACTTTGTTTTGTTTCAGTTTCTCAGGAGCTCTCAGTATCTGAGCATAGGCATATTTATTTTTTTCATATTACAAGGGCACACAATTACAGCCACATTATCATGAAAATGCACCTTTGCACCAGAACAGCTCTAACACTTCAGGATACCCTTAAGAGAATACCTTTGGGTAGAGTATTCTGGAAAGTCTGCTTCATAACAAGAAAGGTCAATTTGTACCTCCAGCTCTAGTGGAAGACAGCACCTCAGCCTCCTTGCTTCTGTAGAAATACAGCTTCACAAACTGGGAGTGCTGCTGGTGGCCCCGCTGCACACCCGTCCATGTCTCCAGAATGCAGTGATCACCTTCACAGTATACAAGAATGGATTTTCTATGTTGTAATAAGACACAACACAGAATGACACAAATTCAGCTCTCATCTCCGGGAAGACCAAGGCAGCTCTTCAACAAGGCAAAGTTTGCAGGGTAACAAATTCTACAGAGAGTCTGTCAGCAGTGAAGGACATCTCCCTAAGAAGGTCACAGACCTGAACGCATTAGCAAGAGGATAAGGAAAATTGATAGTGCAAGACTTACACTTAAGAGGAAATGCCTCAAATCAATAACCTAACTTTCCACATTAATAAACAAGAAAAGAAGAGAAAACTAAACCCTAAGCAGTCTGAAGAAAGAAGATAGTAAAGTTTATAGCAGAAATAAATGAAATAATGAATAGAATGCAATATCAAAAAATCAATGGAACTGGGACTTGGTTCTCTGAGAAGCTGGATTCATATCGGGAGCTTCCAGCCTCCTCTTAATTTCTTTCCTCCAAGATCTCCACGTTCATGTCCTTAGTGATTAACAAGAACCTATTAGAAGCAAAAAAGTAAATTAAAGAGTGGCAACCTAAATAAAAACAGACATATTTATTAATTTTGTACTCATTTATAAAAGGACAGTGCACATTTTTGATATAAATAATCTCAGACATGGTGTTTTCTAAGCAGAACTCATAGTCCTTGTGGAAGTTCTCCATCGCTGCCTTAGCACTGGGACTTGGTCCACTTGTCATAGGTGAGTGTCATCCCTGCTCCGAGAGGAGTGCTGGGCAGTGTGGCAGCCCTGGTCTTTGCCTCTATCTTTCCTGCTAGGAATTTCACTCCACATGTCAGCTGGGTGAGGACAGGGGGGCCCCTGGGAAGAGCTGGCATTGACAGAGAGTGGAAAGACTAGTGAAGTTCCATTTGTCCACTTTAGTCATCTTTTTTTTTTTTCTTGGTAAAATATTCCAATTTTTTTAACATGAAGAACAAATTAAAATTATTATTATTTTTTTTTAGTTTAAAGAGATTCTTATTTATTTATTTATTTATTTTAATGAATCATAGTTGTGTACTTTAGTTCAACCATGGGGTACAGTGTGGGGGCTTCACATGCAATCTGAGATATTTTATCAACCTGATTGACATACCATTCATGATATTTTCTCGTTTACTATATGAAAACATTTTTGATCCTTGTTTAGAAGTT
>CAUYON010077346.1:0-15304 GCA_963573935.1 Arctocebus calabarensis
GAAGACTCGATCTAACTGCTTCCTGCTGAATTGGGCGATGATAGAAGGGGGCAGTTAGGGTTTCTCCGGAGGGAGAGTGATACAGGGGTTCATGGACTGGAACCATCTTTATTGCATGTGGCTTGATGACATTTCTGGAAAACATTAATCTGATTAGTATAATCAGTAGAACAGCATCAGGTCAGAAGCACTTATTCAGTGATGCTAAAAGAAAACCGTTTTAGGATTTTTTCTTGCTGTTTCCTAAATAATAACTTCAAACTTAAAAGAAAGAAATTTTCAAGTGGAAATCTCTCTCCAAGTAATAGGCCATACCAGGACAGAGGGTGACTGACTATGGCTTAAACAGCACGTCCGAGACCCGCGGTGCTCCAGGAAGAAAGTCCTTCATCCTCTGAAAAATTACTGGGTGTGGAAACTTAACATGGCTGCTAATCAAACTTCAAAAATAGGTAATAAAAGGGGTTTCGGTGTGTGGAGTCCTCTAAATCCTCCCAGGATTCGCCACCCGGGACAGAGGGTGACTGACTGTGGCTTAAACAGCACGTCCGAAGCCCATGGTGCTCCAGGAAGAAAGTCCTTTGTCCTCTGAAAAATTACTGGGTGTGGAAACTTAACATGGCTGCTAATCAAACTTCAAAAGTAGGTAATAAAAGGGGTTTCAGTGTGTGGAGTCCTCTAAATCTTCCCGATTTGTGACTCCTTGCATTCTGACTCCTGCTGGGATTTCTAGAATGCTTTTTGTTTTAACTCAGCGTTCATCAGATGGATCTTCATTTTCCAACATAATTCCTGTGCCTAAGTCTAATTCTGCGTTAATACCAGTTGTTTTCCCACCACTTCAGTGTGTCAGTAACACCAGCAAATCTTGGAGGAGGTTATGTTATATCACACCTAAAACTTACTGTTGGCCAAAATCTTAAATCCACAAAATGAAATACAGACTTAAGTAAAAGCTGTTATGTACTTAACAGCACCAAAATTTTCCATGACAAATGCTGTTTTTACTTGTCCTTAATATGAAAAAAAAGAAAAAGAAAAAAGTGCCCAGAGGGGACTTTGAGTTTCCAAGGATCAAAGATTTCTTCAGCTGTCTGAATTATAGGAATGCTGAAAAACAAAAACAAATCCTTTTCCTGCTATAAAATCCTTGCCATGTTTTTGTCTTTATGTAACTCAAAACGGCTGAACTGAGAAATGAGGTTGGTGGGTCCTGTTCAAAACCTAAAAATTCATCAGAAATGAAATAGCTGCTAATTCCAAAAGTGTCACTCCAACTAATCCAACCTCAAAATACATTTTATTGAATTCTTATTTGATGATTCAGAACATTGCTAAATAGCACTTGTGAGCAAACAAAATAGATGATGGCTAAGAATACCAGAATGTTTTAAATTGTTTATTAAAGTGATTCAAGACTAAATTATTATAATTTGGGCTCGGTGATGTCGTCCAGTGTAAATTTTCTTCACTCCACACCAGCCCGCAGCTACAAATGTGTCCTTTTGGTAACACAGTCGGCAAAATAGCTAACTGTTTATTTCAAAAACTTTTGGAGAAAACATTAGACTATAAAAAGTAACAGTTTGAATTTTCATAGTCATCAGTTTACTGATGTTTTTGGTCTGAGGCCCGGCTGGTGTACAAGAAATAAGCTGTTTTTAGCAGAGGTGTGTCCTACACTCACTGGTCATCTGGCCTACCCGGTAACATGACCGCTGACCACCTGTGTATAGCGGTCTTGGAATTTCAGCACTTTAAGAATGAGCCTTTTTGCTTTTTGCCTTGGGAGATGTCATTTATTTTCACACTAATGAAAAAGTAGATAGCAAATACTACATCAAGTGTGTGTCCTTAGGCATGGGGGGAGAGGAGGCTACATGTGTCTGACTCTGGACACGCGTGTATGAGGTCTGTGCTCATGTAAGAGCTCATTCGTTGCCACATCCCTCCCATGTTACCTTTATTTACATTTTTATTTTTATTTTTTTGAGATAGTCTCAGTCTGTCACCCTGGGTAGAGTGCTGTGCTGTCATAGCTCACAGCAACCTCAAATTCTTGGACTCAAGCGATCCTCTTCCCTCAGCCTCCCTATAGCTGGGACTACAGGTGCCTGCCACAATACCCAGCTAGTTTTTTCCATTTTTGGTAGAGGTGGAATCTCACTTTTGCACGAACTGGTCTCAAACTCCTGAGCTCAGGCAATCCACTCGCCTCAGCCTCCCAGAGCGCTGGGATTACAGGTGTGAGCCACCTCGCCCAGACAATTTTTACTTTTCTAATTATTACAAAGAAATGCACCCTAGAGAAAAATTAAAAGACTGAAAAAAGTGAAGAGCAGAAATGAAGTTTTAAAAAGCCACCATTTGCATTCTCTGTGTGAATTTACATTTTGTTGTATTTGCTTTATGAGAACATATTTACATAACGGAGATTAATGCTGCAGGTAGAATTTATGCTTTTTAAAACAATCATTTTTCTCACATTACTCTAAGTTCTGTAATGTCAGTCTTAATGCATACTATTCTAGTGTGAGATATATGGTTTATAACAGTTTGGGGACATTCAAGTTGATTCTAGTATTTTGTTATTATAAATATTCTATAATTCCCATCTTTATGCATAAAAATTTTTCAGTATTGACTTATTAGACAATGACTTTAAGGTTGCAAGTCACAGGAAATCGCTTCATTCTGGCCTAAGGAAATGGTTTATGTAGCAAAAACTAAACGTGGATTAGCTTCAGGCATGGCTGGACACGGGCTAAATGAGGGCTTCCGGAATCGTCTTTCTCCTGGCCCAGCTTCCCTCTGCGCTGGCTTCATTCTTAGGCCTTGTTTACAGCGTCTTCCAGAAACACAGCTGTCCTTTCCCAGTAGTTCCCAGTAATTCCAGCATAAGGAGGGAGGCTCCTTAACAGGACTGAGGTCGAACACTTTGGGCATGAGCCAGTCAGTGGTGCCAGGAAAGGGAAGGTTCTGGCTGGCCCACGGGACAGCCTGACCCCTTTCCCCGCTCCCCCACTCTGCATTCCTGGATTCTCTCCCGTTCCCCGAGCCCACTGCTCCTGCCCCCAACACTCTGCCCCAGGATCCCCACAGCTTGCTGCTCCCTCGGTCCCACTCAGAGCCCTTCCCTGCCATCTTCATGCTCTGGGGTCCCTCCCTGGTCGATTTTATTCAGACTTATCACCACCTGACATTCTGTTACACATTCATGCAGGATGATTCGCCACCTTCCCTGGAACCATGAGGGGCCGCAGCATTTGTGACTCCACTCATACTCAGTAAATGTTCATCAAACGATGAATGAGTCAGGTGGCCAGGCCAAACCCGTACCCATCTGTAGAGTCAGCCCCCTCTAAGGACAAGTGACGGACGCTAGGAGGCCGGCACCACTGATCCCCGCTGCAATTTCACGTCACCTTCTAAAGCAAATCCCAGGAGTGTGAATTCAAAGGATATGAAGGTTTGGGTTTCCTAATAAGTGCTGCTTTCACGTTAGCCACTTTATAAAAATTCTCCTCATAGCAGATAATTTTTTTATTGTAAGGCAGGTGTGAAACGAGGTTTATTGAAGAAGAGAAAGATGAGTTTACCGAGGAAGAACCCTTTCAAAGCAGGATATGTTCGCCCGGGGCCTCCACTGCCAGGGCCAGAATGCAAAGAAGCGTAATCTTTCGGAAATGCAGACCACATCATACCCGTCCCCAACTTCAACCTGAGAGCTCCTCATGTACTGTGATAAAAGAACCCCTCACCCCGGCACCAGGCTGGGGCTGGCTGGCCTCAGCACTGCGTTCCCACTGCCCCCATCACACTCCGCTCTTTGTGCCAGGCCCCCGCTCACTGGCCTTCTCTTCATCATAGAATCCACTCATTCTTACTTCAGGACGCTCATATTTTCTCTTTTTTCTGGACAGCCCTTCCCTTAGGCCTTGGCACAAATGTCACTCCACAGGGGCCGGCCTTGGCACCCCGAGGCTGCTACTCTCCCAGCCTCCCCAGCAAACACCGGCAGGTTTTCTTCACTGCACTCACCACTCTCTTTTCTCATTCATTCTCGTCTTCCCCAGTACAATGTGAGACCCCTTTTTTCTCTGTCCCTCGTCGTGCCCCCAAAACTCCAACTACTACCTGGCATGTGAAAGACTCTCAATAAACAGTATCTGTTAGAGAAAAAATTAATGAATTGCTCTCTAATTTACAAATCAACAGTAGAAACACACATTGCATCTCTCATTGAAGCAAATTTGTTTTTTCCTGACTGCACGAGTCCTGGAGGCGGAGCAGTAGCACATTCCTAGCAGACTGAGCTTCCCATCTGAGTAGGGATCAGGCCTAGTGGACCAAGGTTCCACTAGGATTTTACTTTCCCACCTAGTTTAAATACAATCTGAATCTTTCTTTCTTTTTTTGGCAGTTTTTGGCCAAGGCTGGGTTTGAACCCGCCACGTCCGGCATATGGGGCCCGCGCCCTACTCCTTTGAGCCACAGGCACCGCCCTACAATCTGAATCTTAATCCTCATTATGTAAGTGACAAAAGATTCCTTCCTATTGCAACTGGACTCAAAGACACTTTCTGAAAATGTAACGTTGAGTAAAATTAGTAAATAATCAGCTTATGTCTTTGAGATGTGGACAGTCATAATTTCTATTGTATTCCCATCCCTTTAATTTGTTTATTGTTAACATTAGAATCCATGTATTTTTATTTATTTTTTAAAGAACTTTAAATTTCAAAAAAGTCTTACAGAAAGAGTTCATTCATATAAAAAGTATTTAATATAGAGAGCACCAAAGCACCTTTGTATCAGGTAAAAAAATCCCTATAATGCATATCAGATTATACTACTCAAACTTCCCTTTACCTGAATTTCTGTTTGAATGCAGAATAATAAATGTCATGTCTTCATCTGTTTTCGACAAATCTTTGGCATTGCTCAACATGGAGATCATTAATGAATTCAGCAATTAAAATTTACTGTGTTCTTTAAAAAAAATTAGCCAATACAAAGTCTTTCTAGTTTAAAAATAGCACCAATGGAGGAAGGGGATGTGTCTAAGTTCAAAATCCCTAAGTGTGCGGTCTACCAAAATTCATGCACTGATGAACATCAATTCAACATTGATGTCAGGTCCGGCCAACGCCCAGGAAAGCAGGCTTTTGATGGGTTTCCTAAACAGGTTCTCAGTTTTTTATCTGCTGGACAAAATGAGAACATGGGTAGGAAGTCGTGGAAGAAATATGCAAGTGGGCAAGGGAGCCAAGGATAGTACCAGGCTGGGTTGACTTTGCAGTTGCCAATGGAGTTGCTGAGAGGGCTGCTTCCTGTGATCTGGGATAAAAAATTAAAAGAAAGTAAAAAAAAAAAGAAAAATAGTAACTGAGAAATTGAAAGACAAAGACACAGACACATATACTTACCCTTGCCAAAGTAGGTTCCTTGTTTTCTGCGAGTTGTGTCACCAATCAGCGACCTCAACCACAAAGGGCGTTTTCAGGTCTACCTTGCCACTGTTGACAATGGAGCAGTTGGTGAGTGGACGGTCGTGCCCGTCGGTGGCTTGGAGCTCTATGGAGTGCACCACTGTCTGGTGAGGGGAGAGCAGACATGTGGCTCAGTTCTGACCAGCAGCCATGGGCAGCCATGGAAATCAAAAGGTGAAATCAATGCTAAACCCAAGTGGCTAATACATTTTTTATGACTAAAAAACTAGCATGCTAACTATAGAAAAGTTAGAATATTCAGAAAATATATACATCAAGGAATAAATTTCACTCACTACCTTGTGACTCAGAGAACATGTTGGTGTATTGCCTCACTTCTTTTCTAATAAGCATTTTATATTAAAAGATTAGATATGTTTGTAAATACCTAGCTCTAATAGAAGGTATTTCTATTCACCTGCTACCACCTAATATAAGAGTTAACAGGGAGTCTGAGTTAATTCTAGGTCTGTCCTGTAAGAAGGCATAATAAAATGGGCCAGAAAGAAAATTTAGAACTGAACCTACTTCTGGGATTACCTATTTTAAAAGAGACTCAAGCTATTAATCTACAGGTTGAGTCCAAATACCAATGGCACCCAAAACCCACAGAGGTGGAAAGGCCCCTCGCTCTGCCCTGGAAGACTTCACAAAGGATTCACACTGAAGGAGGTGAGGACTGGTCCCTGACCAAGAAAGCATGCTTTGGATCGGTTTCCCAAACAGGGTTGAGTAGCTCAGTTCCCAGACTTCTGCAGAAAATCAGAATAACAGGTAGAAAGTTGTTGAGGAAATAAGGAAGTCGGCAAGGGAGCCAAGGGTGGTCCTGCTGGGCTGGGCAGACTTTGTAGCTGCCAGTTTAGTTGCTGAGAGCGGAGAAATGTTGAGAGTAAAAGAGAATGAGGATTTCAAGGAGTGTCCCTACGGGTTGTGAATCGGACCCTTTGCCATTGTATCTGTGGGTCTTTGGATGTGACTTGGTGTCTGCACTGAACCCTATGGGGGTTTCTGTTTTTTAACATTTTTATGTTTCATTGTAATAAGAAACACATAAGATGTGCCATTTTATTTAAGTGCATAGTTTAGTAATGTTAAGTATATTCACACTGTTATACAGCCATCTTTGGAAGTTTTTCATCTTGCAAAACACAAACTCTGTGCCCATTAAACACCACTTCCTATTTACCCCTCCCCCAGCCTCGGACAACATCCATTATGCTTTCTGTCTACAAATATGACTTCTTTAGATACCTCACATAAGTGGAACCATCCAGTATTTCTCTTTTTATGACTGGCTTATTCCATTTAGCATCATGTCCTCAAGGATCCACGTCAGAATTCTATGGTAATTCAGGTAATTCAGGATTCTATGTCAGAATTTCCTTTCTTTTTCAGACTGAATAATAGTCCATTATTTGTATATATGGGGCCCTGGTTTTATTTGATTCCATTAAAAGGGCTTTCTGGGCTGGGTGCGGTGGCTCACGCCTATAATCCTAGCACTCTGAGGGGGCTGAGGTGGGTGGATTGCCTGAGCTCACAGGTTCAAGACCAGCCGGAGCAAGAGCAAGACCTTGTATCTAAAACCAGCCAGTAGTCCCAGCTACTCAGGAGGCTGAGGCTAGAGCATCTCTTGAGTCCAGGAGTTTGAGGTTGCTGTGAGCTATGATGCCAGGGTACTATATAGAGGGTGACAAAATGAGACTCTGTCTCAAAAAAATAAAATAAAACAAAACAAAATAGGCTTTCTATTTATATCAAGTAGTAAAATAAATTAAGTGCTTAACTTCTTGTCAAGTCCCTAGTTGCTGCTCCAATACTCCCGGCAATTAAGATGCCATACCATACATAATTTATTTACCTTTGAAGAAGTCAGGCAGGTATAATAATGAGTTTCTAAAAAACATGTTTTAAGATTAATATAAATCACTAGCAGCGACTAACATAAAGCTTTGAAAGAGAAAAAGCATATCAACTTACCATCCCATCAATGACTTTTCCAAATACCACATGTTTGCCATCCAACCAGGTGGGCTTGGTTAAGGTGATGAAGAACTGAGAGCCATTGGTGTCTGGCCCGGCATTGGCCATGCTGACCCACCCAATGCCATAATGCTTCAGCTTGAAGTTCTCATCTGGAAATGTCTCACCATAAATGCTCATGCCTGGGTCAGAAAGAGGAGGAGGAGGAGGGTTACCAAATGTCTCTTCTTCAAAGAGAAAGATAAGGCTTTAGTGGACTCAGATAATACAGCCTACAGGAGGTAGGGATGAGAAAAAAGTGTCCCAACACAAGGAGGAGTGAGGGAAGGGATAAGTCAACTCCTCAAGGAGCCGGGCACCAGGCCCTAAAGCAAACAAACAGTGCTCCATGTGGCACCGGATGTCAGAGTAGCCTCTGGCCACAAACCGAGGGCCAGCCCTTGATCCAGCAGGTCAATGATTTCACTCTGAAACTGATTTCGCTCTGAGAAGGAACTGAGGGGCAGGATGGCATCAGAAAGCCAGAAAGGTGGGTGAGCGATCCTAGTGGCTGCGGTGACTTGTCCTGGGCCACTGCTACCTCAGCGGCCAGCCAGGGCCTTCCAAGCACTCAGGAGATACTCTTAGCTACTTCCCATTACAAGCCTGAGGAACAGATATTCTCAGTCTCCTTTCAGGATGGGAAAAAGAGATTAGAAAGCTCGAAAGCAGCAGAGCAGAATTTGAACACCTGACTTTCTGACTCTAAAGCTGGTGCTTTTTCTTGCTCCCCTCCAAGAGCAACGGCAGGTAGTCTGGAAGTCGTTAGGTAAAACAACCTCGTGGGGCACCCAGGGATCAGCCTTGAACAGAAGAACCGGGAGGCACGTGGTTTGGAGTTTTAGCAAGGCTGCAGGGAGGGCAGACGATCTTTCCCCAAAGACCAAAAGAAGCATCTGCCCATTGCCAGCACCTCAAGGGCCCGCTGTGCCCGCCTCCCCATTGGGGGTGGGGGCTCCTCATCCAGTGGTTGCCAACCTCAAAATCCTGGCTCAGGGAGAAGGCCCCGAAGTGGACCTCAAAGAAAAGCAATTGATAGCTGGGTTGGTCCGTGCCATTCGAGGTGTCCTGGCAGGAGAGCTGTCTCCCAGAGGGGTCTAGACTAAATTTAAATGGTCCAAAAGTTCCCCTCTCTAAAATTCAGAGACTGCTAACTCACGATGGCACACACACTGTGAGCAGGGCAGGCAGTGAGAAGAAATAATAGCAGAAAAAGGGCGGAGTAAAGCTCAGGCACCACTCCTGCTGGGCCCTTGGGGGAAGGTGGGAGGCTGGCTTCCCGGCAAGCCTTCTCTGCAGCCACTGGGGAAACCCCACCGCCGGGAGTCACCTGAACACGTTGTCTCTGCCTCATTCTATGTCCCAATACCCTGCAGGATTTTGCAAGAACTAAAAGTAATCTTCACAAATGTGTGACTAGGCTCGGCGCCAATGGCTCGGTGGGCTAAGTTGCCAGCCACGTACACCTGAGCTGGCGAGTTCAAATCCAGCCCGGGCCCGCCAAACAACAATGACGGCTGCAACCAAAAAATGGCCAGGAGTTGTGGCGGGCGCCTGCAGTCCCAGCTACTTGGGAGGTGGAGGCAAGAGACTCACCTGAGCCCAGGAATTGGAGGTTGCTGTGAGCTGTGATGCTACAGCACTCTATCCAGGGTGACAGCTTGAGGCTCTGTCTCAAAAAAACAAACAAACAAAAAAAACAACCCCCAAACAAATGTGTGACTAATCAAACAATCAATGGCAGCCATTTTTGTTATATATGAAGAAACCACCGCAATAAATACAAAATTAGAAATAATGTCTGAAAACGGCCTACGTGTTTCTTTAAAAATGGATAGCTAATATCCACCAAAACCAGTATTTGCTGAATTAAAAATTTTTAAAACTGGGGGACGGTGCCTGTGGCTCAAAGGAGTAGAGTACTGGCCCCATATGCTGGAGGTGACGGGTTCAAACCCGGCCCCAGCCAAAAACTGCAAAAAATAATAATAATAATTTAAAACCTGAAATAAATCTAAATTCTGTGTAGTCCCATATGCAATGTGCTTTCAGGGAAAGAACGCACTACATTTCTGGGAAGGAATATTCCATGGAGCTGGGCAGCTGCAATCCTCAGTGGGGAACAAGCTGAGGGGGCTGGGAACTCCAGAAGTATAATGATTTTACTTCAGGAAGCTCCAGCTTTGTTTATAAGAAGTAGTTCATTTTGTAATTTTCTTTTTTTTTTTTGAGACAGAGCCTCAAGCTGTCACCCTGGATAGAGTGCGGTGGCACCACAGCTCACAGCAACCTCCAATTTCTGGGCTCAAACGAGTCTCCTGCCTCTGCCTCCCAAGTAGCTGGGACTACAGGCGCCCGCCACAACTCCCAGCCATTTTTTGGTTGCAGCCGTCATTGTTGCTTGGCGGACCCGGGCTGGATTTGAACTGGCCAGCTCATGTGTACTTGGCTGGTACCTTAGCCCGTTGAGCCACAGGCGCCGAGCCACATATTGTAATTTTCTAACTCAGCTGTTACTTTGTGTTTTTTTTGAGATAGAGTCCCGCTCTGTCATCCAGGCTAGACTGCTGTGGCATCATCACAGCTCCTAGCAACCTCAGACTCTTGGGCTCAAGCAATCCTCTTGTCTCAGCCTCCTGAGCAGCTATGACTATAAGGTGCCTGCCACCACAACTGACTGATTTGTTTTTTCTGTTTTTAGTAGGGACAGGGTCTTGTTCTTGCTTAGGCTGGTCTTGAACTCCTGAGCTCAAGTAATTCAAACACTTCAGCCTCCCAGAGTGCGTACATCATAGGCGTGAGCTACTACACTCGGCCTTAAATTCTTTTTTTTAATTATTAAAAAATACTTTTGAAAGCAGGTGGGACATGTGCTATGATCCTGCCCTAAATGCCATCCTCCCTACCCCGAGTCCGCCTCCCCCAACACTTCCCTCTGCAGGGCCACCACCCCAGAGCACATAGCTCTGTCCTCCACCTCTTTCCATGGCTGCAGACTAGTAGTCTAGCATTTAAACTACTGCAAAATATTCTGCCAAACGACTATATCTCCTCTATGGAAAGACAGGGAACACCAAAACAATCCTGCTTCAAATCAGGACTCCTCACCTCCCAAGAGTCTGGTAGATAAGGCCCTCAAAACTCTCTCCCTCTCACAGATGAGAGCTGTCATTATGCCTTTGCTCCTTAAGTCTGAGATTTCCATATTTTGAGTTAACACAGAGGCTTCATCTTAGGTTTCAGTTTTGTATGTGGGAAAGGAAAAAAGGCTAAGACAACATTACCGCCAGTGCCATCTCCAGCCGTGAAGTCGCCTCCTTGAATCATGAAATCCTTGATGACACGATGAAACTGGCTTCCTTTATATCCATATCCTTTCTAAAGAGATTATTTCAATTAAACACACAAGTAGATAAAACCCTTACTGAAAGATAAATTCAGGGTTATCTGGAAATTACACAGTGAGACCTCATCTCTACAAAAAAATAAGAATAAAATGAGAAAATTAAATAAAATAGCTGCTGAATTTAATTAGGTCCCAGCGACAATTTTCTGAGAAAAATTTATCACTAGCTGACAACAAAATAAACAAATTGTGGAAGGAAAGTATTAATGTAAGTAAAAAGACAGCAAAGTGCATTTTCAGTTGATGATTATTTCCCCCCAATTTCTAGAAGCTCTAGGGTACCGAATGCCTGAATCATACAGATTTTATAGGAAAATAAAGCAAAATATAAGATGTCACAGGTTCATCTGACATACTAATTTAATACTTATTTTCCCAGAAGACTTCTTTATATTTGGCTTAAAAGAAAGAACAACCAATTTTTGTACACAGTTAAAGGAAATAAAACCAAGACCCACCTCTCCCGTTGCTAGAGCAATAAAATTTTCCACAGTCTTGGGCACAACTTTTCCAAAGAGGCCAATCACAATCCTGCCAACATCTTTGTCTCCAATCTTCACATCGAAGAAGACCTGTGTGTGGGTGAAAGGCATTACAGGTTATAATGTGGAAAGGCCACAGATACAAAGCAAGTCAAAATTAAAATCTAAGAATGAATCCAAATACAAAGGTCCTTCCCACTAATATTTTATAACAGAGTCATGAAGGAGCATGGTATCAATTAAAGGTACTCTAAAACCACTGAGTGGGTGCATTTCACTCCCAAATATTCATTCAGCAAATGTTAACTGAGCACCACCCATGGGACAGGCACTGTTCTAAGTACTGAGTTTAAAGTTTGGTCCATTGCTGTTGGGGTCAGCCATTAAAGAATTATTCTTCTCCTCTCACACCCCAAACTGCTATTTCCTGTTTCTGGCTTTATGGATAAAGACTGGAATGGAAAATGTGGCTCTTTTAAAAGGTAATACTTTGAGCTGCAATGAACAATCTGGTGCAAATATCTTTGTTGTTAAGTGACTTTTGGTCTTTCGGATATACACTTAGTAGAGGAATTGTGGGATCAAACCACAGATCTACTTTTAGATCCCCGAGTATTCTCCATACTTCTTTCCAAAAGGGCTGTATTAGCTTGCACTCCCACCAGCAGTGCAGAAGTGTTCCCTTTTCTCCACATCCATGCCAACATCTGTAGTTTTGGGATTTTGTTATGTGAGCCACTCTTATGGAAATTAGATGATATCTCAAAGTAGTTTTGTTTTGTTTTGTTTTGTTTTTTTGTAGAGAGAGTCTCACTTTATCGCCCTGGGTAGAGTGCTGTGGCGTCACACTGCTCACAGCAACCTCCAGCTCTTGGGCTTAAGCGATTCTCTTGCCTCAGCCTCCCTAGTAGCTGGGACTACAGGCGCCCGCCACAGCGCCCGGCTATAGAAGATGTTCTTTAACGCATTCAATAAAGAAGCACATTAGAAAGCTGAGAACTGTTTTTCAGCATAGTCACTTCCTTTGGTAATCCTAGATATTTTATCGTATGCCTTTATTCTGAGAAATGGTACACAGGGGTTCGGCACCTGTGGCTCAAGTGGCGGAGGCGCCAGCCACATACAACTGAGCTGGCTGGTTCGAATCCAGCCTGGGCCCACCAAACGACATTGACAGGTGTAACCAAAAATAGCCGGGTGTTGTGGCGGCTGCCTGTAGTCCCAGCTACTTGGGAGGTGGAGGCAAGAGAATCGCTTGAGCCTGGGAGTCAGAGGTTGCTGTGAGCTGTGATGCTACTGCACTCTATCCAGCGTGACAGCTTGAGGCTCTGTCTCAGAAAAAAAGAAAAAGAAATGGTCCACAGGATTCATAACACCGCCAAAGGGGATCAAAGCACAAAGGTGGACTCACATCTTCAAAATATGGTAATCAGAGCCCTCAGGAAGGGAAAGGAAGGGTTTTCTAGAGCCTTTTGGAAATGGGAGGCAGGAAGGAAGCTACACTGCCCAGCCAACCCTCCCCATGGAGTGAAGCTGTACTCCAGGCCCCGCATGGGGCCCTTTGAGGTCAGAGAGCACTCAGCCATTTGAAAGGGGGCCTCTGGGCAGAGGCTGTGCTGTGCTTCTGCTTTCAGTGACCTGAGTCCCAGCCTCTCCAAAGCAAGCCGAGCAGAACAGCAGAAGGTGGGGAGAGAGAAAGCTGGGCTCCAGGGCCCTGGCGCGGGTTCCCTTCTGTCGCCGAGGTGGCCCACTGAGCGCTGACTCATCGAGGACTCTCCTGCGCAGTCTGTGCACGCCCACAGCCTGCCTTCCTTCTCGCTTCTCCACTGCTTCCTCCCAGGCTCTTCCCAGGCGCCTGCAAACCCACGCACGTGTCCCCACGTCCTCGCGCCCCCCCAACCCCCCCCCCCAGCAACCATCCTCTTCTTTCCCTGCCAAATCCGGAAACGTGTGGTCTCTTTGAGTTTCCTCCTGAATCCTTGAAGCACCCACTCAGCCTCTGCCTCGTCCTCTGCCTCCCGTGCGGCTCGGCTGAGGGTCGCCAGAGCAGGTCCCCGGGCTCCTACTGGGGCTCCTGCCCGCAGCCCTCAGGCTCCCGAGGCCCAGCCGCCTCCCCGCCAGCCCCTCCCCTGGTTTCCATGACGCCGCACTTTCCAGAGTCTCCAGGTTTCTGCCAGCTCATTTCCTCCTCACCAGCATTGCCTTCTCCCTGCTTCTCACCGTGGGTGTGCCCGAGGCGTTGCCCTTCCGCTCTGTGTGCCACCAGCTTCCCTGAGGGGGCTAATCTCCCAGCGGCCTCATACCAGCTCCCACCGCTGCTGCCTGCGCAGCCTGGCTCACCCACGGGTTCATGTTGCCAGGTTTCCTGAACTCCGCCCAGCCCTCTTTCTAAGTCACAGGATTGTAGACTCTTGGACCCTGGAGGTGCACAAGCACAGGCTGGCCAGCCAACCACATGCCCCGAGGGATGTCTCAGGGCCTGTAATATGTCCCTTGCCTCCCATCCTCCACCCCTGCCCGAGCGGCCTGCCCCAGGTCTGTGAGGTAATGTAGTGCGCGCCTGAGAGGAAAGGACTCTACAAACTCACTGCCCCTGCTGCTTCCACCCTAGGCAAGTTCATTTATTTATTGATCCATCCATTTAGTTAACTGAACCCTATTCTGTGCCAGCCAGACTCTACTCCCTGCCAGAAAATACAATTGGAAATACAAAGTGGCTCCCCACATGCGGGAAGTTTAGTTAGAGTCATGGCACTACTCAAATAACTATCCAAATGTTAAATTGTGACAAACAAAGCAATGCGAGGACGAGACGAGACGTACAGGATGCTGTGAGAACCTACCACCAGGCAGCCTTATCAGGGAGGTCAGGGACGGCTTCCTGGAGGACATGAACTTGGCTGGAGCGCAGATCTGAAGAATGAGCAGAATCTGACATGCTGAATCAAGTCCCCAAAAGATATGTGCACTCTAATCCCCAGAATCTGTGACTTTGTTACCTGTCATGGCAAAAAAGATGTAATTAAGGAAAGAATCTAGAGGTGGGAGAATGCCCTGGATTGTTGGGGTGAGCCCAGTGTAGTCACAGGGGTCCTTAAGAGAAGGAGGCAGGAGGGTCAGTGCCAGAGAAGGAGGTGTGAAGAGGGAAGCTGAGGGCAGAGTGCTGCCATTGCTGGGGGCGGGCCACAAACCAAAGAAGCCTCTAGAAGCTGGAAAAGGTGAGGAAATAGATGCTCTCCTAGAGCCTCCAGAAGTAATACCGCCACGCCAACCCATGTTGAACTTCTGGCCTCTAGACACGTAAGATAATAAATCTGTGTTACTTTAGGCCACTAAGTTTGTGGTGACTTGTTACAACAGCTATAGGGAATTAATACACTAGGAGAAGAATGGAAAAGCACGTGGCAAGGCTGAGGTGAGAGATGGGTGCAGTGATCTAGGGAAAGGTGGTATGTGTGGCTGGAGTGTGAGTGATGAGGCTGGGCAGGCAGGTGTGCAGAGCCCAGACCATGGCGAGCAGCTTTATTTTAATGCTATGAACAACGTGAAACCATCAGCAAGTTTCAAGCTGGTATTTATGCGTGTATGTATGTTATTCATTCCTCTGAGCCTCAGGTTCCTCACTGGTAAAACGAAGACTTCACAAGGTTGTTGAGATAATCGAGTGAAAGAACATAATGAGGACAGCTCTTAGTAAGTTCTCATTTAATGCTAAGTCCCTTTATGATCCTGTGGGTTTTTTTTTTTTTTTTTTGAGATAGAACCACAAACAGTAACCCACGATAGATTACAGTGGCATCACAGCTCACAGCAACCTCCAATTCCTGGGCTCAAGCAAGTCTCCTGCCTCCGCCTCCCAAGTAGCTGGGACTACAGGCGCCTGCCACAACGCCCGGCCCTTT
>CAUYON010077350.1:0-23540 GCA_963573935.1 Arctocebus calabarensis
TTTTTTTGAAGGAAATATACCCTGTCCCTATTGTATATAAGCCCTGGGTCTGGATGCAGAAATTTACCTGTCTTACTGCTGCTATCCAAGACCATGCTCTAGTCCATAAGTTCCCCCAATAAATCACTTTTTCCTGACAAACTGCATTTGCCAAACTCATTCTTTGGTTTCTCAGTTCCTTTTGCTTTGGGTGTTCACTTTGTATATATGGCCTATTTATATAACAATTAATCATGGCAATTTTCCCACACTTGATGAAAACTATAAAGTCACAATACAAGAAGTTCCATGAATCTCAACATGTAAAACATGAAGTATACTAATAATGTACACCATAATCATAGTGTTCAAAACTAGTGATAAAAGAAAAACCTTATAAATATATAGAAAAAAAGACATGTTACATACAAAACAACAGCAAATTTCTCATGAGAAACAATGCACACAAGAAGACAATGGAACAGGGCGGCACCTGTGGTTCAGTGGGTAGGGTGTCAGCCCCATGTACCTGGGGTAGTGGGTTCAAACCCGGCCCCGGCCAAACTGCAACAAAATAAATAGCCAGGTATTGTGGTGGGCACCTGTAGTCCAGCTATTGGGAGGCTGAGGCAAGAAAATCGCCTAAGCCCAGGAGTCGGAGGTTGCTGTCAGCTGACACCACAGCACCCTACCAAGGGCAATAAAGTGAGATTCTGTCTCTACAAAAAAAAAAAAAAAAAAGACAGTGGAACAACACCTTTAAAGAACTAAAAGAAAAAACTGCCAAGGTAGAATTATACAGGAAGGAAGGCAGGCAGGCCAGCTTTCAGATATTTTTTACAATCTAGAAGAATTAATCACTACAAGAAATATTAAGAGAAGGGTCTCTTTCTCACCTTTCTCCTTCATGAGAGAGACACACTTCCAACTCTCTTTGCATGTGCTCTAAACTTTCTTTGTTCTTTCTAAATAAAATCTGTTACCCTGGAAAAAAAAGAAAAAGGAAAGAAAAAAAAAAAAAAGAAAAGGAAATGTGAAAAGAAGGCCTAAAAGCTGAAGGAAAATGTTATCACATGGAAATATGGATCTTACCAAAGGAATGAAGAGTGCCAGTAAATATATCATTTTTTTACTATCATTTTAAAATAATTATACATCATGACCAAGGGAGATTTATCACAGGTATGATGACTGATGCAATATTCAAAACTCAATGTAACCCACTGTATCAACAGGCAAAAGAAAAAAATTATATAATCATATTAATTGATATAGAAAATAGCACTTCAAGGCCAGGTGCAGTGGCTCACACCTGTAATCCTGGCACTCTGAGAGGCCAAGATGGGTGGATTGCCTGAGCTCATGAGTTTAAGATCAGCCTAAGCAAGAGCAAGACTCTGTCTCTAAAAACAGGTGGGCGTTGTGGCGGGCGCCTATAGTCCCAGCTACCTGGGGGGCTGAGGCAAGAGGATCACTTGAGCCCAAGAGTTTGAGGTTGCTGTGAGCTATGATGCCATGGCACTCTACCAAGGATGACAAAGTGAGACTCTGTCTCAGAAAAAAAAAGCACTTCACAAAATATAATCCCCATGCACAGTAAAGAAAAACAGGTCTCACAAACTAGGAATAAAAAGGAATTAACTCTGCTAAAAAACTACAGTTAGAAGGAAAGGGGAATTAGTAAGTTCCCACTTAGCAGGTACAATGTAGGGGTATAAGACACACTTCCTAGATGAAGAATTCAACTGCAATTCAAACTTTACCTTACAAATGCAAACAATATAATTAATTATATGCAGCCTCATATTAACAAAAAAAAAAAAGAAAGAAAGAAGGAAACTTCTTCTTAAATATGAAGCGAACTTCATATTTAAGGGTGAAAGATTGAATGCTTTCCCTCTAATATCAGGAATATGGCAAGGATCTCCACTCTCACCATTCTTTTTTTTTTTTCTTCATAAGACAGAGTCTCAAGCTGTCACCCTAGGTAGAATGCCATGGCGTCATAGCTCACAGCAAACTCCAACCTTCAACTTTGGGGCTCAAGCAATCCTCTTGCCTCCATTTTTCTATTTTTAGTAGAGACGGGGGTCTCGATTTTGCTCAGGCTGGTCTTGAACTCATGAGCTCAAGCAATCCACCCTCCTCAGCCTCCCAAAATGCTAGGATTACAGGTGTGAGCCACTGCAGGCATGAACCACCAACCCAGCCACTCTCACCATTCTTATTCAACAAAGTAATGGAAGTTCTAGCCTATGCAATAAAACAAGAAAAAGAAATTAAATCAGACAGATTGGAAAGGAAAAAAATAGAACAGTCCCTATTTGCAAGTGACAACTGTCTTCATAGAAAGCCCTAATAAATCTAGTATTTTAACTTCCATTTTAAAAATTAATAAGCTCCCCTAGTAAAATAGCCCACATCACAAAATCTGAAAGCTATAGATGCTGGTGTGGATGCACAGAGAAGGGATTTTTTATACGCCATTGGTGGGATTGCAAACTAATACAGACGCTTTGGAAGGAAGTATAGAGAATCCTTACAGAGCTAAAAATAGGCCTTTCATTTGATCCCACAATCCCATTACTAGGTATCTACTCAGAAGGAAAAAAAAAATCATTTTACCATAAGGACATTTGTTCTTGAATGCTTATAGCAGCTTAATTCATAATCATAATGATGCCCATCAACCCATGAATGAATCAACAACCTGTGGTATATGTATACTGTGGAATATTATTCAGCCATAAAGAAAGATGGGGACTTCATATCTTTTGTAATTACCTGGAGGAATTTGGAAAACGTCCTCCTAAATAAAATATCACCAGGATGGAAAAGCAAGTATCTAATGTACTCAATACTAATATAAAACTAGTAGACGAACAACTAGACACCCCACATGAGAAAAAAACTCATTTAAATTTAAGAAGGGGGGAGAGGAAAGGGATGTGGTCAGCTCTCACCTATTGGACACAATGCAGGGATATATGGCACAATTCCTGGGTGAAGGGCTCAACCACAACGTGGTATTTACCTAGTAAATACAAAAAAAAAGTAACCTGACTTTATATACCCTTAAATTAATCTGAAATTTTAAAAAAAAGAAACACTTGGAACAATCTGAAGATCATTCATCGAAGAAATAAATAAGAAATAAAAATTAATAAGGTCCCAAAACATGAAACCAACACACAAAAACAATAAACATGGGTGGCGCCTGTGGCTCAGTGAGTAGGGTGCCAGTCCAATTTACCGAGGTTGGTGGGTTCTAACACCACCCCAGCCAAACTGCAACAACAACAACAACAACATAAAATAACCAGGTGTTGTGGCGGGCACCTGTAGTCCCAACTACTCAGGAGGCTGAGGCAAGAGAATCACCTAAGCCCAAGAGCTGGAGGTTGCTGTGAGCTGTGACTCCACTGCACTCTACCGAGGGTAACAAGATGAGACTCAGTTTCTAAAAAAATAAAAATAGAAATAAAACATGCAGAAATGAAAATTGAAAACACAATACCATCTACAATTGCTACAAAGCAAATGAAATACTGAGGTATAAATCTTTTAAAAAGTACATAATTTATATGCTGAAAATTATAAAATGCTGATAAAAAAGATCACAAATGACCTAAATAACTAGAAGACATACTGTGTTTATGGACTAGAAAACTTAACAACTAAAAATGTCAATTCTTCCCAAGTTATACAATTCCTATCCAAATCCTAGAAAGGCTTTTTTATAGATATAAACAACTTTATTGTAAACGTTATATGGAAAGGGAAAGGACCTAAAAAACAGTTTTGGAAAAGAAGACTATAATAGGAGGAACCACTCCACCCAATGTTAAAGCTTACTGTACAGTTTTAGTAATCAAGACAGTGTAGCACTGGTGGAGGAATAAACATATATTTATTAACAATGTAACAGTACAGAGAAACCAGAACAGATCCACACAAATATATCTAATTTTTTTTCTACAAAAAAGGTAAAAAACCAATTTAATGAAGGAAGGATAGCCTTTTCATCAAACAGTGGTGGAAAATTTTGATGTCCAAAGGCCAAAAAAAAAAACAGGAGAAAATCTTCAGGACTTAGACATAGGTGAAAAGGTCTTAAATTTGACATCAAAAAATATTGTCCATAAAAGGAAAACTTGGCCCGGTGCCTGTGGCTCAGCGGGCTAAGGTGCCAGCCACTTACACCTGAGCTAGCAGGTTCGAATCCAGCCCGGGCCCGCCAAACAACAATGACGGCTGCAACCAAAAAAATGGCCGGGCGTTGTGGTGGGCGCCTGTAGTCCCAGCTACTTGGGAGGCGGAAGCAAGAGACTCTCTTGAGCCCAGGAATTGGAGGTTGCTGTGAGCTGTGATGTCAGCAACACTCTATCCAGGGTGACAGCTTGAGGCTCTGTCTTAAAAAAAAAAGAACAGCAACTCTGTTCCCCAAATATATCCATGTTGTTACAAAATATATGAACTGTTGGCTCCAGAACCCGTGGCACAGGCTGGCAGGTTTGAACCCAGCCCAGGTTAGCTAAACAACAATGACAACTGCAACAAAAACAGCCGAGCATTGTGGCATTACTTAAGCCTAAGAATCTGAGGTTGCTGTAAGCTGTGACACCACAGCACTCTACCAAGGGCAATAAAGTGAGACTCTGTCTCAAAAAAAAAAATACATTAAATCTCTATCTTTTTATGGCTGAATAGTATTCCATGTTGTGTATGTGTGTGTGTGTGTGTGTGTGTGTGTGTATCATACTTTGTTAATCTATCATGGGTTTCCATAATATGTTGAAGGGCTCCTGGGTTGTTTCCACATCTTTGGAATGGTGAAATGTACTGCAATAAACATTCAAGTGCAAATGTTCTTATGGAAAAATGACTTTTTTTCTTTTGCGTAGATATACCATAATGAGATTGCAGGATCAAATGGTAGGTCTACTTTTAGTAATTTAGGGAAAAAATTCTCCTAAACAAAATAGCACAAGAATGCAAAACCAAGTACCATATGTATTCAGTAATTAGAACCAGCAGATTACAAACTAAATGCACGTGTGAGAGAAAAACTCAATTAAATTCAAGGAAGGGGGGCTTGGCACCTGTGGCTCAAAGGGGCTAAGGCACCAGCCACATACAGCTGAGCTGGTGAGTTCACATCCAGCCCGGGCTGGCAAACAACAATGACAGCTGCAACCAAAAAATGGCTGGGCATTGTGGTGAGCGCCTACAGTCCCAACTACTTGGGAGGCAGAGGCAGGAGACTCACTTGAGCCCAGGAATTGGAGGTTGCTGTGAGCTGTGATACCACAGCACTCTATCCAGGATGACAGCTTGAGGCTCTGTCTTAAAAAGAAAAAAAAAAAATTCAAGTAAGGGGGTTGGGGGAGTGGGTCAGGCAAGGGTTGGGTAAATTTCCACCCAATGGGTACATTTTACACTTCCCTGGGTGAAGGGCACAACTACAATTTTACTTCAACCTCACAAAAATCAAACCATGTAACTTAATCATATGTACCAATATAGTAATCTGAAAGAAAAACTTTAGAATATAGGTACACAAGGAAGATGATATGAAGACACAAAAGATAGTTATCTACAAGCCAAAGAGAAAAGCCTAGAACAGCTACTTCTCTGGCTCTCAGAGGGAACCAACCCTGCCAATGCCTTGATCTTGGACTTCTAGCCTCTACAATTATGAGGAAAAAAAATTTGTTTAAGCCACTCAGACTGTGGCACATTGTTATAGCAGTCCTATCAAACTGATACAGAATGTGTTTATGCCATTTAACAGTATCTCTACCTCTCTACCAAATTCTAGTGAAACTGTAGGGAACCTACACAGGGGAAAAAGTGAGCAATGTATGTGCAGTTACCGCAGTATTTTGTCTTCTGAGCAAGTCACAGAATGAGTCACTATATCCTGAATAAAATTCATAGTAAACAGTTCTAACCTCTACTAAGTTTTTGGGTGGAATGTTATAGAAAGAGAAAAGGGCTTGGACAAACAATAAATAGTTGTCTTCTATTTAATTTTCTTCTACAGTTAAGAGTAAAGCTTACAACTACTTAACTGTGGGCAAGTAGTATGGAGACCTCTGAGCAGGTCCGAAAGGGACCCTTGAAGCTGAAAGGCACTGCAGAGATCAGCATGACCAAGTGGAAGAAGAAAATGAAGGACAAAGATGAGGCGAAATTCCTGGAAGCGATGGGAATGATCAAAAAGAGCAAGGAGAAGGGGCGAAGCCTGGGCAAGCAGACCCTGGCCCGCGTGGCCTTTGAGAAGATGCAAGAGAAGCAGCAAATGGAAAGCATCCTGAAGAAAGCATCTAAACCCCACAAGCAGAGAGTAGAGGACTTCAACAGACACCTGGATATGCTCACTCACAGAGCTTTACGATATTCCCAAAGTCAGCTGGACAAAGTAGCCTCCTGGCCCCGGGTGTGGAGCAGCATCAAGAGCAAGCAGAAGGCAAGTTGGGGTTATAATTGGTCCCTCTGGTATTTTCTAGAAACAAGGCTTTACACATGTAGTTTCTGCTATGGCAGTACTTTTGGAAGCTATGTAACCTCATTTTGGAAATGATTCAAGTAAGACTATCCTTTTACTCAATTTAGCTTTCTTGGTAACACATAGAAGATACCTTTATAGTTTGGATAGAAAGTTTTGAAGGTTCATCTAGAGGTAAAGGTCATTTCTTTACTGAGGCCAGTCAGCTGTCTTCACTTAGATGAGACAGACTACAGAGGATAAGGAGCTAATGTTAATGTGGCCTACAGAGTGCAGACTATTGCAAAACCCTGTGTGGGCTGCCCTGGGAAGCCAATCACAGCTTTGTGGCCTTTACACTGCCTCTTCAGACACCTGGCCAGTGAGACAAAGCAGCATAGGTAGCAGAACCACTACCTAAGGCAAAGATGGGGCACTGCCAATCTATCACAGTATTCTTTATAATTGAGCCCAGACATAGCCTGCCTCACAAACCTCAACCCAGACTGCAAGCAGTCTCTCGTATTCACTCAGAATTGGCATATCACGTGGAGCCAAGTGTTGAGTCTAGGGCTGTCCTGTGTGTAAACTAGAATAAAGTAAAATCCAACTATTAAAAAAAAAAGAGTAGGGCTTAGAACTAGAGCTTTAATATAACACAGTGACACATTTTCAGGTAATGGATACTATGTATGTTATGAATTTAATTCAAGAGGTATATAAGTGGTATATAAAAACTATTAAGTGGGGCTCAGCACTTGTAGCTCAGTGGCTAGGGCGTCAGCCACATAGACTGGAACTGGCGGGTTTAAACCTGGCCGGGGCCTGCTAAACAACAATGATAACTGCAACCAAAAATTAGCTGAGCACTGTGGCAGGCAACTGTAGTCTCAGCTACTTGGGAGGCTGAGGCAAGAGAATTGCTTAAGCCCAAGAATTAGAGGTTGCTGTGAGCTGTGATGCTACCGCACTCTACTGAAGGCAACATAGTAAGACTCTATCTCAAAACAAACAAACAAACAAAAAAACCTATTAAGTGGTCTGAGTGCAGTGGCTCATGCTCGTAATCCTAGCGTTATGGGAGACCAGCTCTACTTAAAAATGGAAAAATGGGCTCGGCATCTGTAGCTCAACGGGCTAAAGTGCAAGCCATGTACACCTGAGCTGGTGGGTTCGAATCCAGCCAGGACCCGCCAAACAACAATGATGGCTGCAACCAAAAAATGGCCAGGCATTGTGGCGGGCGCCTGTAGTCTCAGCTACTTGGGAGGCAAGAGACTCGCTTGAGCCCAGGAATTGGAGGTTGCTGTGAGTTGTGATGCAACGGCATTCTATCCAGGGTGATAGCCTGAGGCTCTGTCTCAAAAAAAACAAAACAGAAAAATGAACAGGGCACTGTGGTGGGTGCCTATAATCCCAGCTACTCAGGCGGCTGAGGCAAGAGGATCATTTGCACCCAGGTGTTTCAGGCTGCTATGCCACCACAGCACTCTAGCCTGAAGCAACATAGTGAGACTCTGTTTCAAAAAACTAATAAATAAAAATAAAAACTATTAAGTGTCTGAATAATAAATTCTAAAATAAATAATAAAAAGAATATATGGCAAATATGTAAAATAATAAAAAGTACGAATGATAAAATCTTGACATGGCTTTTAGATTAATTTTTGGATCCTCATGGTTTCAGTAGGTTAGAGCCCCAAACTCTGTAAAGATTGGCTGTATGTGAGATGAGATGTAGAGTGTTCGTTTAAAATATATACCTGGGCTAGATGTGGTCTCATGACACCACACTTGAGCTCAGCCTGAGCAAAGAAAGACCCCATCTCTAATTAAAATAAAAAGTAGCCAGGTGATACAGCAAGCCCCTGTAGTCCTAGCTACTCAGCAGGCTGAGACCAGAGGATAGTTTGAGCCCAAGAGTTTGAGGTTACTATGAGCTATGAAAGCACAGCACTCCACCCAGGGCAACACAGAGATACTGTCTCAAAAATAAAAAACAAACCACGAAAAAACCATATATACCTGGACTTACTTATTCCATGTATGTTTGTTTTTTCCTTTCTTTCTTTATTTTTTTCTTTATTTCTTTCTTTATTTATTTTTTTATTGAGAGTCTCACTTTGCGGCCCTCAGTAGAGTACTGTAACTCACAGCAACCTCCAACTCATTAGGCTTAAGTGATTCTCTTGCCTCAGCCGCCCAAGTAGCTGGGATTATAGGCGCCTGCCAGAATGCCCAGCTTTATTTTAGTAGAGACGGGGTCTCATTCTGGGTCTTGCTGGTCTTGAACCTGAGCTCAGGGCAATCCACCCACCTTGGCCTCCCAGGGTGCTAGGATTACAAGCGTGAGCCACCACACCCAGCCCGTATTCCATGTTTTAACTTAAAAGAGTCTAATATACTGTATTTCAAAAATAAATAAATAGGCTCAGCACCCATAGCACAATGGTTATGGCACCAGCCACATACACTGAGGCCAGTGGGCTCAAACCCGGGCCAGCTAAACAACGATAACTACAACAAGAACAACAACAACAAAAAGCTGGATGTTGTGGCAGGTGCTTGTTGTCCCAGCTACTTGGGAGGCTGAGGCAAGACAATCATTTGCTGTGAGGTGCAACACCGATGGCACTCTACCCAGGGTGACAGGGTGAGACTCTATCTCAAAAATAATAATAATAATAAAATTAAAATTAAATAAATAACTTTATTTTTAGGTATTACCAACAATAAGCCTAAGTACAAGAAGGTTAAATATCAATAACCTATTAGTAATACCAGACATATTATTGAGATAACAGATATTTTATAAGAATTCAAATAAATACAATGATAAATAAAGAAATGTCATATAGGTGATTTCACTACAGTATGAAACAAAAGTATTTCTAACATGTTTATTAGGATCAATATTCAGTCTGGTCAGTTTTATTCCTCTGTATTTTTCTAGGCTTAAATATCCTGGAATTAACTGCATTTACTTTCTTTTTGAGACAGAGTCTCAAGCTGTCGTCTTGGGTAGAATGCCGTGGCATCACACTTCACAGCAGCAACCTCTACCTCTTGGGTTTAAATGATTCTCTTGCCTCAGTCTCTCAAGAAGCCGGGACTACAGGTGCCCGCCACAATGTCTGAATATTTTTTTTGTTGCACTTGTTACTGATGTTTTAGCTACCCAAGCCGGGTTCGAACCCACCAGGATTGGTGTATGTGGCCAGCCTGCTACCTACTAAAAGCTATGAGTTACGGGTGTAGCCCTGCATTTAATTAACTGCATTTACATTCTTTAATTTATTTATTTTGGACAGATAGAGTTGGCAGAGCAACTCTAACTCTGTTGCTCAGCCTAGAGTACCATGGCATCAGCATAGCTCACAGCAACTTCAAACTCTCAGGTTCAAAGGGTCCTCTAAGATGCTTCAGTCTCCCAAGTAATTAGGACTACAGATGCTCACCATGACAGCCAGCTAAGTTTTCCTTTTTTTTTTTTTTTTTTTTTTGAGACAGAGCCTCAAGCTATCACCCTGGAGAGAGTGCTGTGGCATCACAGCTCATAGCAACCTCCCAATCCTGGGCTCAAGCGAGTCTCCTGCCTCCACCTCCCTAGTAGCTGGGACTATAGGCGCCCGCCACAACGCTCGGCCATTTTTTGGTTGCAGCCGTCATTGTTGTTTGGCAGGCCCTGGGGCAGGATTCAAACCCACCAGCTCAGGTGTACGTGGCTGGCGCCTTAGCCCGTTGAGCCACAGGCGCCGAGCCTAAGTTTTCCTTTTTTTTTTTGAGACAGAGTCTCAAGCTGTAGCCCTGAGTAGAGTATCATGGTCTCACAGCAACCTAAAATTCTTGAGCTTAAGTGAATCTTTTGCCTCAGTCTCCCAAATAGCTGGGACTATAGGCGCCTGCCACAGTGCCCAGCTATTTTTCAGTTGTAGTTGCCATTGTTTGGCAAGCCCAGGCTGGATTCAAACCCGCCAGCTCTGGTATATGTGGCTGGCGCTCTAGCCCCTGAGCTACAGGCACCGAGCCTAAGTTTTCTACTTTTAGGACAAGTGGGTTCTCTTCCTTAGGCTGGTCCTCAACTCCTGAGCTCCAGCAATCCTCCCATTTTGGCCTCCTACAGTGTTAGGATTACAGGCATGAGCCACTGTACCCACTCTGTGTTTACTTTATTAAAAGATCTTTCTCATAGGGATAGTGCTATGTTTATAAAAAAACTTTACTGCAGGCTCGGCACCCATACCTCAGTGGTTAGGGCCCCTGGCTACTGGCTACTGGCTACATGCACCAGGGCTGGTGGTTTCAAACACAGGCCAGGCCTGCTAAAATGACAATGACAACAGCAACAAAAAAATAGTTGGGCGTTGTGGCGGGTGCCTGTACTCCCAGCTACTTGGGAGGCTGAGGCAAGAGAATCACTTGAGTCTTAAGTTTGAGGTTGCTGTGAGCTACGACGCCATGGCATTGTAACGAGGGTGGCAAAAAAAAAAGAAAAAAGAAAATACCAAACCCCTCAATACCATGTATGACTTTGTGTACCCAGTAGATTAGATACTTCAGAAGTTAATTCCCTGGAAAGCTTAAAACAGAGGGTCTTTAGATAGACAACCCAAACCCATTTCTGTACTTTAATCATCATATCCAAAATAAAATGAGAAAATTAAATGACTATATGCACAGTAACATCTATCTTCTCTTACTTAATATTTAGAATCCTTCTGGGCAGATCTTTTATTATCCATCCAGGAGACTGATTTCTCTGGGAAAAGTAGCCAATCTGGGCAATGACACCTCAAAATTCTAGCACAGTAGAGTTTCAGAGAAAAACAATCTCATATTATCATCCATTAACGTTCAAAATAAGAGGGCGGCGCCTGTGCCTCAGTAGGTAGTGCGCAGGTCCCATACACCAAGGGTGGTGGGTTTGAATCCAGCCCCAGCCAAACTGCAACAAAAAAATAGCCAGGCTTTGTGGCAGACACCTGTAGTCTCAGCTACTCAGGAGGCTGAGGCAAGAGAACTGCCAAGCCCAGAAGTTGGAGGTTTCTGTGAGCTGTGTGATGCCATGGCACTCTACCAAGGAGGATAAAGTGCAACTCTGTCTCTTAAAAAAAAAAAAAAAGTTCAAAATAAGACAAACACTATCCACTAAATATTTGGTATATGGGAAAGTCTCAAACTTAGAAGATAGAGTCTATGAACAAATAAAGAGACCAAAATAAAGGAGCATGATGTAGGAAATGGAGATTATATAGAGACTGAATCATTAACAAATCCAAAATTTGTATTCTCAGAAAAAAAGACATTTTATCTATAAAAGAAAAATAAGGTGCTACAGAAAGAAAAATCAGTAGGAAGCTTAAAAGGAAATTTAAGAGAATCTCCTAGACAGTAGAATAAAAGAGAAAAATAGAAAGTAGGAAAGAAAATCAGAGAGCCAAAGAAAACTGAAGGGACAATATCCATTTTAGGACAGAAAAATGAAGGGAAAGCTATGAACAAAAAAAAGAAACTAAAGAAAATTTCCTAGGACCAAAGCTGCCTTAACATAATAGATGAGAGAGAAGAGAACCACACACGCACATAAAATCAACAGTAAAATTTCAGAACTTTGGTGAGAAAGATGGGAGGGGAAAAAAGGGGAGGAGAGGAAAGGAAAAAGAAGGAAGAACCAACGATGGAACAGGAAACAGAATAGCATCAGATTTCTCAACAGCAGGATTGGAAGCTTTTAAATACAATGGTGCATCCTCAAAATAGTAATTGCTAAACTGTAATTCCATACCCAAACTACTTCAAGAATGACCAAAAGTACAATGTGGGCATCCTCAGGCACTGTCTTCAATACCTCTAGATCTTCTCTGATATCAGGATCTCAAATCTAAATCCTTCAATCCCAATCCCATCCCCTAACTAACACCCACAGAGGCAGAGCAAGAATCCCCCTTTTGGAGCTCTCACTGCCCCCTCCCTCTTAACAGAAGGGTACTTTGTGCCAATGGTGTTTAAACTCCATAGGTAGCTGAGAGGGTATAACTAGCACACTCAAGGGCAACTAGACCCTGAGCACACAATCTTAAAAGAGGAATTTTGTTTTCCATTGATTCTTAGTAGACATTCAGCAAAACTCCTTCCCAACTCCTTACTTTTGCTTGAGGTTGGTCCTCCCCAGTGTCTACTCACTCTCCCATGAAGAGGATGGGACCAAGCATCGATGAGTAGTCCAAACGGGATAAGGGGTTGGGTATGGAATGGGTAGGGGTAAATTCACAGGGTGGGTGGATCTCAACTCTAACTTCTATGGTCTCTGCCTGAAGATGAAAAGGTCCTGGCAGAATCCTCTGAGAGTACTTTACTGCTTCCCCCAATTAGCTGCCCCCAATAGCTGTGATGCTAATGTTACTAAATAAACTGCAAAGCTGTCCTTTAAACAAAGTACCTAAAGGTACTTCTCTGGTCTGGCTACTCTGCCCCTAGGGACTCCTCCTGCAAATACTCTTCTATGACTGGTCCCCCTAGGGCTGTATCTTCTACAAACTTGGCTTGTCTTCATCATATGGTAATAAGTTCATCCCTTCTCTGCTATGCTGCCCATATCAAAGGAAAGTGTTTGACTCCATAGAACTGTTCTGCTTTGACTTACTCTTAATAGCTAGTGGTAGACCACAGCAAGGTTAAAATTAGGAAATACAGTAACCCATTTTCTCTGACTATACTAAGGCAGTAATCTATACAGTCTCTCAAAAGGTGCCCACGAAGTTGCTGTAGAGAAAATGGGAAATTGTAGATGAATGTGCTTTAATTTACAAAATATTCTTTACACAAATTTTATTTACAAAATATTCTATGATGTCTACCTTGTGAAATTTTGTAATGAATATTGTATGTAGAGAATGTAGTTAGCTGGTTTTCAATGAAGGTCAAACAAATGCCTCAGTGGTAGTAAAGAGGGACTCATGACCAGTCATCACTACTTACTTACTTTCTGAGTGCAACATGACAACTCTCCAAAGGACTGTGAAGACACAGAATAACCCAGAAACTCTGCTTTCCTCATCTTTTCCTAGAAGCCATCATTCAATAGTGCCAATATATATTCTCCATACAGAGATAAGTGTGTGTTTGTTACTCAGCTTTGAAAACAAAAACACGTTTGGCGCCTGTGGCTCAATGGGCTAAGGTGCAAGCCACGTACACCTGAGCTTGCGGGTTCAAATCCAGCCCCGGCGCCAAACAACAATAACGGCTGCAACCAAAAAAATGGCCGGGCGTTGTGGCAGGCGCCTATAGTGCCAGCTACTTGGGAGGCGGAGGCAGGAGACTCGCTTGAACCCAGGATTTGGAGGTTGCTGTGAGCTGTGATGTCAGGGCACTCTATCCAGGTGACAGCTTGAGGCTCTGTCTCAAAAAAAAAAAAAAAAACAAAAAAAAAAACAATATGCTCTTTGTAGATACACGCTTGAGATATAAAACTTTAAACAAAAGTTGATTAACAAAATGTCATGACATTCATTACCTGTTTTTGTGTAGAGATGGGGGAAGAAATGAACTGGTAAGAAAAATACTAAGGGACACAAGTAATGTTCTATAATACTTTTTAACCTGGGGTGGCAGCCACAGAGGTCATTTTATTATGTAAATCTACATTAAGTAGCATTATGTAAACATGTTTTATATATATTTTTATTTTCATAGTACATATCACAATTTTTTTTTTTTTGAGACAGAGTCTCACTTTCTTGCCCATGGTAGAATGCTGTTGAGTCATAGCTCACAGCAACCTCAAACTCTTAGGCTCAAGCGATTCTCTTGCCTCAGCCTCCCCAAGTAGCTGGGACAACAGGCGCCTGCCACAACACCTGGTTTTGTTGTTGTTGCAGTTGTCTCCTGTTGTTTAGCTGGCCCCAGCCAGGTTAGAATCCACCAGCCTCCGTGCATGTAGCTGGCGCCGTAACCACTGTGCTATGGGAGCTGAGCCTACATCTCACAATTTTAAAAATTGGTTTATGCTTCTCAAAGCAGGCAACGTTATGAATCAGATAAAGACCCTTTTATTAGATTCATCTAGAAATGGTTGGTATTTGATAGTCAAGTAACAGTTCTTTGGAGTCAAATATTTGATAACTAAAGTGGGCTTATCCTCCAAAAGCAAAGATTGTTCCGCCACAATTAATCTCTTTTAATCTGTTAATTTAACTCACCACATTAACATATTAAAAGAGAAAATAATATCAATTCATTAGACACAGAAAAAGCATCCAATAAAATTGAATAATCATCTATAAACAATGATAAAAAAAAAAATTTTTTTTTTTTGAGACAGAGTCTCACTTTGTCACCCTTAGTAGAGTGCTGCGGCATCACAGCTCACAGCTGCCTCAAACTCCCAAGTAGCTGGAACTACAGGCATTTGCCACAACGCTCACCTATTTTTTCATTTTTTTAGAGACAAGGTGCTCCTCTGGCTCAGGCTGGTCTCAAAATCACGAGTTTGGGCAATCCACTGGCCTCGGCCTCCCACAGAGCTAGGATTATAGACATGAGCCACAGCGCCCAACCAATGATAAAAAAATCTTTCAGCAAAATAAGTAATAATAAATTACTTAATCTACTGAATAACACCAAAAATCTAGAACTAACAAGGTAGAACATTAGAGATTTCCAACTAGAATGTAAGGTAAAAGGGTTATGTCCCAGATTCTTTTTTTTTTTTTTTTTGAGGCAAAGCCTCAAGCTGTCACCCTGGATAGAGTGCTCTAGCATCATAGCTCATAGCAACCTCTAATTCCTGGGCTCAAGTGAGTCTCTTGCCTCTGCCTCCCACGTAGCTGGGACTACAGGCACCTGCCACAACGCCCGGCCATTTGTTTTGGCTGCAGCTGTCATTGTTGTTTGGTAGGCCTGGGCTGGATTCGAACCCGTCAGTTTAGGTGTACGTGGCTGGCGCCTTAGCCCATTGAGCCACAGACGCCGAGCCATGTCCCAGATTTTGATCTATTTAGCCTTTGAGAGTTTAGAGAGGTCTAAAGCACATGGGAACCCCAGGTACAAAAACCTGCCTTACTTTATGTCAGGGTGCTGTACAAATGTAACATTTTCTATATATTCCATAATATGAATAAGGTTGAAAAGCACACTGCTGACTCATAGTGATTGTGTACTTATAATTTTGAAAACTACTGTCACACATGTTAGCATTCCTTTTATCATCAAGAATGATACAGTGGGCTCAACACCTGAGCTGGCAGGTTCAAATCCAGCCTGGGCCTACCAAACAACAATGATGGCTGCAACCAAAAAATGGCCGGGCATTGTGGCGGGCGCCTGTAGTCCCAGCTACTCAAGAGGCAGAGGCAAGAGACTCGCTTGAGCCCAGGAATTGGAGGTTGCTGTGGGCTGTGATGCCACGGCACTCTACCCAGGGTGACAGCTTGAGGCTCTGTCTCAAAAAAAAAAAAAAAAAAAAAAAAGAACCAAGCAGAGTTAGGATAAGACAGTGAGCGGGAGAAGAGCAAAGAAAACTGTACTGTTGGCTATGAAGAACAAGTGGTGTCACAGCCAAGACATAAGGAAAACCTTATTGGCAACAACAAAATAATTAAGCCTAGAAACAGTGTTGGTTGTTTCCTGAAGCACAAGGAGAAAAAATAAGGTTATCCGTTTAAAAAAACAAAACTGGGCATCATGCCAGGCCCAGTGGATCACATCTGTAATACTAGCTCTCTGAGAGGCCAAGCAGGGGTGGACTGCCTGAGCCCAGGAGTTCAAGACCAGCTTGAGCCAAGAGCGAGACCCCATATCTAAAAATAGCCAGGCGTTGTACTGGGTTCCAAGAGGATCACTGAGGTTCCTGTGAGCTATGATGCCGTAACACTCAACCCAGGGCAACAAAGTGAGACTGTCTTAAAGAAAAAAAAAAAAAAAGATGCTCTGAGCTGTGACAGTATGGTACTCTACTGTGGGTGCCAACTGAGACTCTGTCTCAAAAATAGGAAAAAAAAAAGGGAACAATAAATAAAAATAAAAAATGGGAGTCATACAGGATTCCACCACTCAGGGCTGGACAGGAATTCCCCCAATCTCTAGGCCCAGGTAAACTCAGAAATCAGACCCCAGTTACAGGTGCAAACAGGCTGCCTTTTCCAGGCCACATCCTCTGGGCTCTATAAAGATCATGAACAAAGCAGCCTGAGGTGTTTTTTGGCTGGTTCCACCTTGAGTAGGGAACACGCCCTAATCTCTTCCCTGAGACAAAAACTGTAAAGACCTAGTAACATTGCCCCAGGGGACAGATCACATTCAACTTTGAAAGGATATTTTCCTTCCACTGCCAATTCCTGAGCTTAAGTGATTCTCTTGCCTCCCAAGTAGCTGTGACTACAAGTGCCCACCACAATGCCCGCCTGTTTTTGGTTGTAGTTAAATGTGATTGGTAGGCTTGTGCTGGATTTGAACCCACCAGCTCTGGTGTAGTGGCTGTCGCCTTAGTCACTTGAGCTACAGGTGCCACCCTATTTTCCTTATTTTCTTTTCCAGTCAGAGTCTCAAACTGTTGCCCTGAATAGAGTGCTATGGCGTCATAGCTCCAACTCTTGGCTCAAGTGATCTTCCTGCCTCAGTTTTTTTTTCTTTCTTTGAGACAGAGTCTCACTTTGTCAGCCCTCAGTAGAGTGCTTTGAAGTCATAGCTCACAGCAACCTCAGACACTTGGGCTTAATCAATTCTCTTACCTCAGCCTCTCAAACAGCTGGGACTATAGGAGCCTGCCACAACGCCCGGCTATTTTTTATTGTTGTTGTTGTTATAGTTCTCATTGTTTAGCTGGCTGGGGCCAGATTCAAACCCGCCAGCCTCAATGTATGTGGCTGGCACCATTAACCACACTGTGCTACAGAGCTGAGCCAAGTTTTTCTATTTTTAATAGAGACGGAATCTCGCTTTTTGCTCAGGCTGGTCTCAAACTAGTCAGTCAGCTCAAGAAGTCCACCTGCCCCGGCCTCCCACAGTGCTAGGATTGCACAGGCGTGAGCCACCATGCCCAGACAAGAAAGGATATTTTTCACCTATTAAATCCTAGCCAAGATGTAATTCTCGGGCTACGCCTGTGGCTCAGTGCAGAGGGTGCTGGCCCCATATAGCAAAGGTGGTGGGTTCAAACCCGGCCCTGGCCAAACTACAACAATAACAACAACAACAAAAATAGCCAGATGCTGTGGTGGGCACCTATAGTCCCAGCTACTCAGGAGGCTGAGGCAAGAGGATAACCTAAGCCCAAGAGTTGGAGGTTGCTGTGACCTATGTGACACCATAGCACTCTACGGAGGGAGATAAAGTAAGACTCTGTCTCTACAAAAAAAACAAAAACAAAATGTAATTCTCCAAACAATATAAACCCCTAGACAAAGGACTTCGAGGGAGATTTCTGACTTTTTGTCTTCCCCTTTGCCAAGAGCTCTGGTGTCTTTTTACTGCTTCTGTATTCCTTTCTATCTAATAAAATCCTATCTTACCACTCATCTGTAGGTTCACTCCTTGAATCCCCGAGACCAAGGACCTACTGAAGAAGAAATTCCAGTAACAATATTGGTAAGACTATAATAAAGGAACATAAACTTTTTCTTTTTTTTTATAGAGACAGTGTCTTATTTTATCTTTTTTGCCCTCGGTAGAGTGCTGTGGCATCACAGCTCACAGCAACCTCCAACTCCTGGGCTTAAGAGATTCTCTTGCCTCAGCCTCCCAAGTAGCTGGGACTACAGGTGTCCACCACAAAACCCAGCTTTTTTTTTGTTGCAGTTCGGCCAAGGCCGGGTTTGAACCCACCATCCTTAATATATGGGGCCAGGGTCCTACTCACTGAGCCACAGGTGCCATCCCGGAACATAAAATTTTTTTAAATCTTATACTTAGATGAGATATAAAATGGGGGGGGTGGGGGGGTGGCGCCTGTGGCTCATTGAGTAGGGGGAATTCTGAGAAGTAGGTCAGCTGGCAGCAACCCTTGAGATGCTCCTGAGCAGAGGCAGAAGAACTGGATGCAATCAGACTCTATGATGCCAAAGACGAGGAGGTAAGCCAAGAAAAGTTCGGCAAGCTGTAGTAACTCCAAGGAAGAGCATTCAAGATAACAAATTATAGGTACAAAGCAGTACAAAGCCTATTGACTAGAGGACAGGAGTCCCCTCCCACCAACCAGGAGGCCTGCCACAGGCTATCTGTGAATGAGCAGGGGACCGAAGATCTCTCATTTTACCTCGGTGGAGAGAGCAGCTGAACTCTGGATCTCTTTCTCCAGGGAGGTCCCACTTATCAACCTAGACACCACCACGCCAAGCATAAAATTGAACAGATATTTTTCCCCACAAGTCCAAACTCCCAGTCCACGCTTTCCCCCTCGCCTGGCGGTCTGAAGTTCTGCCCCCTGCAGAGCATAGAGTGTTTGGTCTTGTCCTGAGAGATCTGGGCATAGTGTGGACCACCAACCATCAGGACAGAATCTGTGACTAAAGAGGAAGAAAGAGGGTGTATGAAGAAAAGGATGCTTGGTAGGAGGAAGAGCAGTCCCCTGGTTGTGACTATGCCGGCCAGTGCTAGTGTTGACCTTCAGTCTGGGATGTGTCTGGCAGGATGAGGTGCAGAAACCCTCGGCTCTGACAGCACCCACAGCGGGAGAGTGGTTGGCCCATGTGGACTGAGTTTGGCAGAGAGGTTTGGTCCCTAGCCTCTGCTGGGCCTCGAGCAGAGGCTTGATAGGCTTGGACTGTGACCTGAGAGCACGGGCATGGTCTCCTGATTCCAACAGAACCCTCAAGCAGTGGCTTACGGGGTGTGAACCAAGACCTGAGGGCTAGGACATGGTCCACTGCCTCCAGCAGGGCTGGTGAGCAGAGGCTTACCAGGTGAGGACTGAGACCTGCAGGCGGAGTGTGGTGCCCTGACACTAACGGAGCCTGCGAACAGAGGCTTACCAGTGGACTGAGACTGGCAAGGGAGGGGAGGGCGGGGCACACATGGTCCCGACTGCAACCGGTCTGACAAGCAGAGGATAGGTGTATGGGACCAGTGGGCAGGGGTGTTGCCCCTGGCTCCAGCTGGGCCTGTGAGCAGAGAAGCAGACAATGGTGTGAGTGTGGACTGAGTCTGACCGGAGTGTGGATCTCTTTGAAAGGTTGTAGAAGATAAGCCAAAATTAAGTCTAGCGCTTAGGTAAGGTGCTATCTCTACTACCTGGGAACCCCAATCCAATCTCACCCTACTAGTTCTTTTTTTTTTAAGACAAAAGGTTTTTATTCAAAAAACACCAAGTATATAAAAAAAAAAAAAATAAGATCTCTTTTATTTCCCTGTACAGTATTTCACTCAGATAAAACTTTTTCACCCTACTAGTTCTAATAACCAAACAGTAGAAAATAAACATGGTGCGGACCCAACAGAAGAACTCTGGGAACATGAATAACCAGAGTAGATCAACTCCCTCAAGAAACGACAAAGGAGATATAAGTGAAGATGCCATGCATAGACAAATGGCAGCAATATCAGAAATTGAATTCAGAGGCTCGGTGCCTATAGCTCAAGCGGCTAAGGTGCCAGCCACAAACACCAGAGCTGGCGGGTTCGAATCCAGCCCAGGCCTGCCAAACAATGACAACTACAACCAAAAAATAAACAGGCTTTGTGGCATGGCACCTGTAGTCCCAGCTACTTGGGAGGCTGAGGGAAGAGAATCGCTTAAGCCTAGGAGTTGGAGGTTGCTGTGAGCTGTGATGCCATGGCACTCTACCCAGAGCAATAGCTTGACGCTCTGTCTCAAAAAAAAAAAAAAAAAAAAAATTGAATTCAGAATATGGGTTGCAAATAAGACAAATACAATGGAAGAAAAGATAGAAAGTGAAACACAAAGAGTAGTTCTAAAGTTGTCTCAAGAAATTAATGAATTCAAAGCCCAAGTCACCAAAGATAGGGACATAATGAGAAAAGAGATAGCAGAGCTCAAGGAAACAGAAAAGTTAGCTGAGGAGCTCCAAAATACAGTAAAATCCCTCAGTAATAGAGTTAACCAGGCAGAAGAAAGGATCTCTGAAACTGAGGACAAAGCTTCTGAAAGTTCCCAAACACTCAAAGAGGTAGATAAACGGAGAACAAAAACTGATTATTCCCTGAGAGAGTTGTGAGATCACTCCAAAAGATCAAACACTCATGTTATAGGAATTCCCAAAGGACAGAGGATGGACCCAAAGGTACAGATGCTCTACTCCAAGAGCTTTTGGAGGAGAATTTTCCAAACATTGCAAGAGAAACAGAACTTCAGATAGCAGACAGTTTTAAAACCCCAGCAAGACTCAATCTAAATAAAGCATCTCCTAGACACACTGTGATTAACTTTGCCAAAGTTAAGATGAAGGAGAAAATTCTGCAAGCAGCCAGATGTAAGATGTAAGCATCACCTACAAAGGGAGAAATATCAGAATGACCACAGATCTCTCAGCCAAAACATTTCAAGCCAGAAGAAGATGGTCATCGACCTTCAGTCTCCTAAAACAAAACAACTTCCAGCCTAGGATCCTCTATCCAGCTAAACTAAGTTTCATTTGTGACGGAGAAATAAAATACTTTAATGACATAGACATGTTGAAGATATCTGAAATAACTAAAACAGCTCTCTAGGATATTCTCAGACCCATCCTCCACAATAACCATTGCAATGCTCTACTTCCAAAGTAAACTCAATCAGAAATGTTTGAATAAAACCCAACTTCCACAGTGGTGAAAGGATTAAAATTTTCCACTGGACATCTGAAAATCATGACATCCAAAACACAACCAGGCTTATCAATTCTCTCAATTAATGTGAATGGTTTAAATTGTCCTCTAAAGAGGCACAGGTTGGCTGAATGGATACATAACCTCAGAACGGATATCTGATGTACATAAGAATCTCACCTTACCTTAAAGGATAAAAATAGACTCAGGGTGAAGGGATGCACTTTTATAATACAGGCAAATGGAAACCAGAAAAAAGCAGGGGGTGCAATTTTAGTAGCAGACACAATTGGCTTTAAACCAACAAAGATAAAAAAAAAAACAAAAAACACAAGGAAGGTTACTACATATTTGTCAAGGGAAACAACCAACATGAAGAGATTTTAATACTTAACATTTATGCAACCTACCAGAATGCTCCTCAATTCATGAAGCAGATCCTAATGGATATGAACAACTCGATATCTTCCTGCACTATTAATAGCTGGAGATTATAACACCCCTTTGACAGTTCTGGATCAATCCTCCAAGAAGAAACTAAACAAAGAAATACTAGACTTAAATCTGACCTTATAACAAATGGACTTTATAGACCTCTACAGAACACTTCACCCTAATAAAACTGAATATACATTCTTCTCACCAGTCCATAGATCATCCTCCAAAATAGACCATGTCCTAGGACACAAGTCCAACCTCAGCAAATTTAAAAGTATAGAAATTATTCCTTATATCTTCTCAGACCACCATGGAAAAAAAAAGTTGAACTCAACAGCAACAGGAATCTTCATACTCAAAAAAAGTCATGGAAGCTAAATAACCATAGGCTAAATGATAGCTGGGTAAAAAACGCGATGAAGAAGGAAATCACCAAATGATAACGAAGACGTAAATTATTAAAATCTCTGGGATACTGCAAAGGCAGTTCTAAGAGGGAAATTCATAGCATTGGAAGGCTTCATCAAGAAAACAGAAAGAAAAAGCCAACAATTTAATGGATCATCTCAAGCAACTGGAAAAGGAAGAACATTCCAACCCTAAACCCAGCAGAACAAAAGAAACAACAAAAATTAGGGCACAATTAAATGAAATTGAAAACAAGAGTCAGTTGGAGGAGCAATGAAACAAAAAATTTGGTTTTATGAAAAGATTAACAAAATTGATAAACCTTTGGCCAAGCTAATCAGAAATAGAAAAGTAAAATCTCTAATATCATATACCATAAATGACAATGGAGAAATAACAACAGACACTTCAGAAATTTAAAAAAAAAAAAACCTCAGTCGGTGAGACTGGGGAGAGAAGACTTCAGGCATCTCTGGCTGGTGAGATCTGCCCAGAAACATCCCTTTGGGGACACACAGAGACAGAGTGAGACTTCTGGACCCCGAGGAAGGCAAAAGCAGTGGAGATCTGGCAAGTGGTTGCATGTGTTCGTTCGGTCTAATCCTGCCCGCAGCTGTGACTACAGCAGCAGTGAGATTGCAAACTGGAAAGGCCTTACCTGTGAGCAGTTTGGGTTTCTTTTGGACTTGGCCCTCGGTTGAACTGCCTTGAGAGAACTGGGGCAAGAGTGCGGAGGTATTTGAGTGTTGTCTGGGGCTCCAGACTGAGCCACTGAGCCAGAAAGAGCTACCAGTGTTTGGTTGTGGGCTATGTAGAGCCATCGTAGGAAAACTGCCCCCGGCAAGGTCCACCCTCAGGGTTGCAGAACAACCATCAGGCGGGAGCCAGTAATCTAGTGACTGAGCGGCCTAAAGGCAGGGACTGAGACACCTTGCAGCCTTAGCCCTCGGGGCATTGGGTAAGACCAGTTTTGGCACACTGGGTAAGTGAATAGCCACTTAAGGAGTGATCCCAGCCACAAGCACTTTCCTGGGAAAGCTTCTGCTTAGCCCAAGTTTGCGATTTAAAGTGCCTTCTAAACAGGCTGAGGAGTATTTAAGCTCTCCACCCTGCGGGGTTTGAGAAATCATTACAGGCCTCCGGTCTCCATTTCGTTCAGCTGTATCAACATTGCAATTAACATATCATAGCCCTGAAGATCACCTCTTGCCTAGACAATATCAGCAAGATATATATACTGCTTTGTTTCTTGGTTTTGTTTTGTCTTGTGGGTTTTTTGTTATTGTTGTTTGTTTTCGTTATTGTTGTTTTATTTTTAATTTCAACATTTTCCTTAAAGATTTTACTTTTCTATTTTTTATTGCTTCATTTTTCTACTTTAAATATAATTTTTCATTGTTTCCTTTTTCAACAATAACATTTCAATTTTGCTAGTGTTTCTACCCATAGTGATTGTTTTTTCCCC
>CAUYON010077351.1:0-27804 GCA_963573935.1 Arctocebus calabarensis
GCCCTATGTTCACCTCTCCCTGAGAAGCCAGGGCCCCCTGCCCTGACACACAAAGTTACACACACAATGCTTTGCTCAGAAAGCTGTTATCAGGGTCTCCTTCATAGAAACGGTCTCCTTCCCTCCTTATTTCCCCTCTCCCCTTCCCAGGGCCATTGCCCGTTTCCCACTCAGTAACGCTGAGCCAAGAGTTTACAGGATGGGTGGATAGGAAGGGGAGTCAGCGATCCCTGGAAGGCTGGGAACTTGGTAACTCCCATGAGATTTCATCCTCACTGCTGCTAAGGACATAGATTGAGTCTCAGAGAGATTAAATTATTGTGCTAAGGTCACTCAGTCAGAAAGGAGTAGCACTATTACTTTGAAACTGCTTTTACAGTTTCCCCTCTTAGCCAAGACCCTGTGAGGGCTATGTGACATGTTACCAGCAGGGACTGCAAACAAGGTCCTGAGCTTTCTGCTGGGGCTAGGAAGACCCAGCTGTGGAAGCTAAAGGTTCTAGAAATAAGGCCGAGACTCCAAAGGTGGAGAAGCCCCAGACAGCCTTCCCCAGAGACAGCCTGTGTACATGCAGCAGCAGACACACAGCCCTTTCCTTACATAAATGGCAGCACACCCCAAACCCGTCCTGCACTTGGCTTTGTCTTAGAGACAGCCCCACATCAGTGCACACAAGGTTGCATCCCTTTTAATGACCACAGCGCAGAATTTTGCTACATAGATTTACCATCTGTTTTTCATCAGTCTCTTCTGAGAGGCATCTGGGTTTTCTCTAGTCCTTGCCTCTGTGAACAGCACTGCAGTTAACATCCTTCTCGTGAATCCTGAGACACAATGGATTACCTGTTGAGACACAATGGATTACCTGTAGCCTAAATTTTGAACATAGAATTTCTGGGTAAAGGATATGGGCATTGCTAATTTTGCCCCCTAAAGAGATTGTTCCAATCAAGGGGTGCATTGTTTATCAAGATTAAATGGTCAAAAATGAGCCTCTTTCACAGGCACCCTAATGTCAGTCCCTCCCAGGATATCTCAGTAACCCCCACAATGCAGGGAGAGGGAGGAACTTTATCTGGAATGACAGCACACACCAGCCTGCCTTTACATCCCTGCTCACATCACCCCACTGTGATTCTTGGCCCCAAAGCAGTGAGGACGAGGGCTTCCCTGGACATCATGGACCTCAGGCTCTCCCCCAGGCCAGCAGACTCCACCTCTATTCCCCAGGCCTGCACGCCAACTCTAGGAGAGGCAGAATTGCCCACTCAGATAGACAAGGCTGGATGGGGGACGGTGGCGCTGCTCAGCACAGTAGGCAGTGTCCAGGATGGCCCTGTTCTGAGGCACTGTGCACCCCAGACCCCAGTATAATGGGGAACCCAGGCTAGGTCCTCAGTTCCTACTGAAGCCATCAGACTCCCCCTCATCATTTTTTCTTCTGTGAGTTCATTCATTTTTATCCTGGACTGCAGGTTCCCTTAAGATTGAAACCCACTAAAAGCAGTGGTTCTCAACCTATGGGTCACAACCCACAGGAAATGTATTAAAGGCTTGCAGCATTAGGAAGGTTGAGAACCACTGCTGATTAAAGCATCCTATGGCACCTGAATCAGGGTGTTTGGCAGAGTTAACAGTTAGACCCAGATATACACAGGAAACATTGGGAAAATCACTCCTGAAGGCTGATGTGGCGAGTGGCAGAATTCATGGGAATCACACTGGAATAAGAAAGGAAGGTTGCTGCATCCCGAGGGGCTCCTTGGCTGCAAGACAAAAGTTATAGTCTCCCAGGTTACTGCAATCCAGGAAAGTTTTTGTCTTCCCTAATGTCACCCAGGGTCCCCAAAGGGCCATAGCTACTGGAAAAGGAGACCAGACCCCAGTTACTCAGCAGAGTGAGCCCTGACGACAATGACTGTGTTTCCATGTGTGTCTCTCCTGCAGGCTGGTCAGCTGTGGCCTCACGTCCAGCTGCTGCGGGGACCTGGCCTCTGTGCTCAGCACCAGCCCCAGCCTGAAGGAGCTGGACCTGCAGCAGAACGACCTGGGAGACCTTGGCGTGAGGCTGCTCTGTGAGGGGCTGAGGCGTCCCGCCTGCTCACTCACAGTCCTGTGGTAAGGCCCTGCGGGCCCCTCTGGGCAGAGGGCAGGGAGTGAGGGTGGATCAAGGAAGGAAAAGGGGCTGCTAAATGCATTGTCAGCCTGGGCTTCTTACTGGGTCTGCCTTTTACACGTGCCACTCAGGCAAGTCACTGTCCCCTCTGAGACTCACTTCCTTCATCTGTGGAATGGGAATATCATACCCACTTCATGGATTATAATAAAATAAAATGTATAAAGAACAAGGCCCATGCTGAGAAGAGTTAGGCAGATCAAATGATAAGTATTAGTGAGACTGTGTGCCTGAAAGGAAAATAGGAGTTGCCCAGGCCACTTTGGGGAGAGCGGTCCAGGCAAGGGATAGCGTGGGGAGAGACCCCAACAGAAAAGGGCTTGAGCACACGAGACCCCTGAAGAACCCTTTGTGACTGGAGCAGACTGAGCCCCCAGCCCTCAATTCCCATCTGCAGGCCCCAGAGACTAATGTCCTTTCCTGGCAAGTCACCCCCACATCATCTATGGATCACTTGCTCTTTATTCTATCTCCCTGAAAACAAACCCATGGACCCTTTCTGCTGAATACTTCTCTGCAACCTGCTAGGGCAGTGCCACATGCTCAGGGAGCTGACGCCACATCCAGAGCCCTCAGCTCCTGCACTGAGCTCATGGAGGGGGTCTGGGATCCTGGGCCCTTGGGCGCTCGTCAGCCAGGCTCCTGCACCCACTCCCAAACCTAAGGGTAGCGTCAGGGCATCATGACAGGGATAAGCAGTCTGCACTTGGGTCTGTCTCCTGTAGCTGAAACTGCACTCTTACAACCAGGGGGTTCCTCTCCCCCCCACCTCTGGGACCAGCACCTTCACCCCAGCCTGCTGGCCACTGGGTACTGTTGGCTGTAACCATTTACCCCGAGTTGAAGTACCTCCCCAGAGCTTGTCCACTATGGTCAAACCTCAGCTGCCTGGGAGGGGACCTTGCTCCCTTAGTCCCTGTGACAGTTCCCCATCCTTCCCTCCAGGAGGCCAGGACTTGGTTGAGAGGGACAACTGTCTACTGCTTGGGCTACATCTCCTCCCCAAGGAAAGAACAGCTCTGCTCACAACAGGGTGACTAAGGCCTGGCCCTTTACAGGGGAATGGTCTTTTCACCTCCTGCCTCATCTACGCCTCACAACAGGCACAGCAGGAACGATTCACCCATGACTGAGGACACAGAGACCCAGGGAAAGCAATAAATGTATAATCAGCCTGGGTTTCTTACTGGGTCTGCCACTTACTTACACATGCCACTCAAGAAAGTCACCGTCCCTCTGAGATTTGGTTCCTTCATCTGTGGAATGGGAGTATCATACCCACTTCATGGATTATAATGAAATATAATGTATAAAGAAAGCCAGGCCTTTGTCACCCTACTGTCCCAAATCTGTGGGAAACCCCACAATACAAGGCCTGTGAGAATGGAACCAGGACTCTCACTTTCCAGCAAAACTTCCAAACTCCAGGAAGCAAACCTCAGGGCCCAAGCCCTAGGTGACACTGTGGGAAGTGCCACTGGTAGCTGGCTGCAGAGATGGCCCCTGCCAATGGCAGCCCCTCACCAAGGCCACACCTGCTTCCTGGGGTGGTCTGCATCTAACTACTAAGGACTGACAAATATTGGGAAACAAAGGCCCAGACCCTAATACCAATCCCAATCCCAGACAGCTCTAAAAGGCTATCCCAGCTTCAGAACTACCCATAGGGTAAATTGAGGCCTCTCCTGAGACTGCCTGACAGCCACTTTCCCCTGTGCTTATCCTACTTCCCTCCCTCCCTTTACCCCGACATGGAGCCCAGAAAGCACTCTAGTAAAACTTCCTCACACTAGTCTCCACCCTAGACTCCCAGGGAGCTCAACCTGGGACAGAGTCCTTCAAGAGGGGCAGGTCAATAGATTCTGGAGGGGCCCTACAGGCCCCGGGAGCATATAGAGACCTAGGCCCTTTTTGTGCTTGCAGGCTGGACCAGGCCCCTCTAGGTGCAGAGCTGAAGGAGGAGCTGAGGACCCTGGAGAAAGAGAAGCCTCCACTGCTCATCTCCAGCAGGTGGGAAAGGGGCCCAGAACTCCCTCTGGCTGGTGCAGACTCAGGGCTGAACCAAGAGACAGGGAAGGATTCTTAGGGTGAGAGAGACAGACAGAGCCAGGAGAAAACCAGGAAACCACAGCAGCCAGAGTGAGGTTGTTCAGTGCAAATAGAAGCAGATCACCTCCCTGCTGAAACCCTTCTGTGAGACAAGTAAGTAGGTCAAAAAGTGAAAAGGCGAGTGAGTGAGTTCTCTAGGGCCACCATATGGTGTGATACAGAATGGCCACTAGTACAGGCTCCTTCAGTGCACAGCAGGGAAGGTTTGGAACAATGAAAGCAATGACCATGTGGGGGAGACAGACACAGAGACAGACGGGGCACTTGGGACAGAGACCACCCTCACCATCACTGCAATTCACACACTACAAACACATAAAACCACACACACACTCCCACCTCTGGCTTGAGGGGCAAACCCCGAGCCCTGGGGACAGCAGGGTCCATCTTCCACCCCCCAAGGAATCTGCTGTAGCCCCCTTATTCTCTCGTGTTTTTCACCTATGTCCAGAAAATGCAGCTGTCCCCAAGTACCTGGCAGCTGTACCTCACCTGAAATGAAGGGGAAAGAGCCCCTGGTCTTAGGAGGAGGCACCATCCACTGAGCACACATTCCCTGAAAACCCACTGTCTCAGCCACTATTTGGGGGTCTTACTAACAGCAGTGAACAAGAAAAACACAGCCCAACCTCTAGGAGCATAGTCTAGTGGGGAGACAAGCACAAGTTACCCCCAAACATCTACATCACTGCTCCTGGGCTGGGTGTGAGCTCACTGCTGGGCCCACCTGACCTTGTGCAGAGACTTGCTGAGCTGAGCTCAGGAGGATGGGAAGGGTTGTCTGGGCCAAGAAGGGGTGGATTCCAGGCAGATGTAGGGACTCTGAGGGAGGGGAGATTCAGCTCCTATCAGGAACAGGAGGAGCCCAGGGGTCTGGAGCAACACTGCTCAGAGTGTGGCCCACAGAGCAGCAGCATCACTGTCACCATCACTCAGAGCTCCAGGCACGCGGAGTCCTGCTGAATCTGTCTCTAGGGCTTGAGGGAGCAGGAATCTGTGTTTAGCAAGCCTTCCAGGGGACATTTAAACACACTGAATTTGAGAACCACTGATCTAGAGACCAGTAGCCAGGGAGAAAGTGGCCTTAGTAAAGTTGCAAGGGGACAGAGGTCATAGCAAGGCCTTTTGGACCACATTACGAACTATGCATCTTCCCCCAGAAGCAATGCAGAGACATAAAAGGGTTTCAGCAGCCAAGTGGTATGTATCCATATTTGGAGATCAGCTGCTGTGCAGAAAATGGGCTGCAGAGGGACCAGAGTGAAGGAGGGGGTGACCTTTCTGGGTACACTGCAGTGGTTCAGGTCATAGGTGCCAGGGCCCAGCACTAGGATAGAGGTCGTCGTAGTGAAGAAAACAGAAAGCAGAGCTATCAGGAGGTGCTGCCAAGGCGATGAGCTCTCAGGGTGGGTGAAGGAGTTAGGATGACACCCCAGCACCAGCATGGAAGGACAGTCAGATGGGGAAGGGGACATTGATGGAGACAGGGGCTACAGAAGGAGCACAAGCTTGAGTTCAAATTTGGAAGAATTGAATTTTAAGGGGGGATGTCAGATAGAAAGCCCTAGCTTCCTCCAAGAACTCAAGGAGATGAACAATTCTCAATTCTATATCCAGGAAGGCAAGTGTGATGAACCGTAATGTTGGAGGAGAGAAGAGGAGTGAGGTGTCCTCACTCAAGCAGCAGAGTCAAGAATCAGGTAGTTTGAAGGAGCCAGGCTGGGAGGATCATAATGGGTGGGGAGCGGAAGCCAGGGGAGGTCATCCCTCCATGCCCTGCCTCTGATGCAGGATGGGGTAGGTTCCCCACCAAAGAGAGGCCGCACCCATGCATGATCCCCAGCACCTAGAACCTGCCTGAATTTCTGCTTCCCTCTCCCCCAGCCTCAGGGGCTGGTGCTGCCCATCTCCAGAACTCCTATGGTATGGGTTTGACTCGAAACCAGAGCCCATTCTCCCTCTTGGGGCTGCCGAGGCCTGGGAATCCCCTTCCTATCCCTGCCCATCTATCTTTTGAGCCATGTTCCTCCTCCTCCCGGCCCTCCTGGGAACATTCTGGGAAGAACAACACTCTGGACCACTGGGGGAGGGCAGATAAGCAGAAGCTGGATTGTGTACAGTGGGGGGGGCATCCACAGACAGCAGGCGGGCAGCCCCAGGTGCAGGATGGAGACTGCAGACACACTCCCTGCCACAGGCCAGCCTTGGGAAGGGCCCCCAGGTTCCAGGGTAGGGGGCTAAGGGGAGTCTAGAGCTGACCACTGCCCTGCTGTTCCAGAGGGAAGCTCCACACAGGCCACACAGGTGGCGCCCCTCTCTCTGTCTTCTCCTGTCCCTCCGAGGGACTTACGCATGGAGCCTCCGGAGACCGAAGATAGGTTCTGGGGCCCCACGGGACCTGTGGCTGCTGAGGTAGTTGGCAAAGAGAGGACTAGCCTGTACCGGTGAGTGAGCTTGCCTCCCCCTCCCCAGCTTCCCACTGGGTCCCCTCAGTCGGCACCCCACCCACTCCTGTATTGGGGTCCCTCTTCTTGCCAAACAGGCAGGAACAGGAATGGAATACTGGGTGTGCTTTTATTATTATGGATAAATATATTTCCTTATGGAAATTTTCAAATGTTCACAAAAATAGGGAGAACAAGAAATGCCCATGTACTGGTTACACAGCTTCAGCCACAGTATTGCTAAATTCACTGTCTCCTTCTTTTGTTATTTTTATATTTTATTTTTATTTCTTCATATACTGTCTATTTCACAGAAATTTTTACAGTATTTTAAATTTAAAACATCAGGCTATTTTGTCCTTAAATTTTTTTTTCATCCCACAAAATAAAGACCTTTTCTTTCATAACCGTAGTGTCATTATAACATCTAACAAAGAAACCAGTAAGTCCTTCATATTTTCTAATACACAGTCCAGATTCAAATTTATTCAAATAACTAAACTGTATTCTTGCAAGTGGTTTGTTTTGTTTTATTTTATTTTATTTTTTATTAAATCATAGCTATGTACATTAATGCAATTATGGGCTGGTTTTATATACAATTTGCAATACTTTCAGCAAATTGGTTAACATAGCCTTCACCACATTTTCTTAGTTATTGTGTCAAGATTTACATTCTACACTTAGTAGATTTAACACGTACCCTTGTAAAATGCACCATAGGTGTGGTTCCACCAATTACCCTCCCTCCACCCATTCTCCCCCCTCCTCTTTCCCTTTCCTCTTGTGCTGTGGTTGGGTTTTAGATTTCATATGGAAGTGTGGGTGTTTATAAATTGGTTTCATAGTAGGGCTGAGTACATTGGATACTTTGTCTTCACCATTCTTGAGACACTTTGCTAAAATGAATATGTTCCAGCTCTATCGATGTAAACATGAAAGAGGTAAAGTCTCCATCTTTCTAAGGCTGCATAATATTCCATGGTGTACATATACCACAATTTATTAATCCATTTGTGGGTCGAAGGGGACTTGAGTGTCTTCCATGACTTAGCAATCATGAATTGGGCTGCAAGAAACATTCTGGTGCAAATATCTTTGTTAAAATGTGATTTTTGGTCTTTTGAACCTAGTGGAGGAATTGCAAGATCTAATGGCAGGTCTATTTTTACATCCTAAGTGATCTCTAAACTTCTTTCCAAAAGGAACACATTAGTTTGCATTCCCACCAGCAGTGCAGAAGTGTTCCCTTTTCTCCACATCCACTCCAACATCTCTAGTTTTGGTGTTTGGGGATTTTGTGATGTGGGCTAATCTTACTGGAGTTAGATGATATCTCAAAGTAGTTTTGATTTGCATTTATCTGATGATTAAGGATGATGAACATTTTTTCATATGTCTGTAGGCTGTGTACCTGTCTTCTTCAGAGAAGTTTCTCTTCAAGTCCCTTCCCCACCCTGAGATGGGATCACTTGTTCTTTTCTTGCTAATGCATTTGAGTTATCTGTGGATTCTGGTTATTAATTCTTTGTTGGAGACATAACCTCCAAATATCTTCTCCCATTCTAAGGGCTGTCTGCTTGCTTTACTTATTGTGTTCTTGGCTGTGCAGAAGCTTTTTAGTTTGATCAGGATCCAGGAATGTATTTTTGGTGTTATGGTTTCCTTATGTCTGGCTACTTGCAGGATTTTCTCTTTCATTTTAACTTTGGCAACATTAATTACAATGTGTCTAGGGAATGCTTTATTTGGGTTGAGTCATGCTGGTGTTCTGAAACTGTCTGCTATCTAAATTACAGTATCTCTTGCCATGTTTGGAAATTTTCCCTCTAAAATTTCTTGGAGTAGAGCATCTGTGCCTTTCAGATTATTCTCATCAACTTCAAGAATTCCAATAATGGGCTTGGTGCCTGTGGCTCAATGGGCTAAGGTGCCAGCCATGTACACCTGAGCTGGTGGGTTCGAATCCAGCCTGGGCCCGCCGAACAACAATGACGGCTGCAACCAAAAAAAAAAAAAAAAAAGGGCCAGGTATTGTAGCGGGCGCCTGTAGTCCCAGCTACTTGGGAGGCAGAGGCAAGAGACTCGCTTGAGTCCAGGAATTGGAGGTTGCTGTGAGCTGTGATGCCACAGCACTCTATCCAGGGTGACAGCTTGAGGCTCTGTCTCAAAAAAAAGAATTCTAATAATGCAAATGTTTGCTTTTTTGGAGTGGTCCTACAACTTTCTCAGGGAATGACCTGTCATTGCTCTCTATTTCTCTTCGTCCTTGTGCATTTGGGAGCATCCAAAAGCTTTGTCTTCAATTTCCAAGATCCTTTCTTCTGCCTGCTTCATCCTATTACTGAGGGATTCTACTGTATTTCTCAGGTCTTTGAGGAATGCAACTTCTTGTCTCAATTTGTCAAAAATCTTTGGTGATTTTATCTTTAAATTCATTGAATTCTTGAGCCAATTTTTTAATTATTCCTTAAACTTCTAATTCCAATTTTACTTCAAGTCTGTTAATCTTATTTGCTATCCAAATTCTGAAGTCAATTTCCGACATCTCAGCCATTTGTTTATGAATAGGATCTTCTGTTGTATCTCCTTTGTCTTATCTTGGTGGAGTTCTTTAACTATTCTGGTTATTCATGTTCCTGAGTTTTTCTGCTGATTCCATCCCATGGTTATTTTTCACCATTTGTTTAGAGAGACCAGTAAGGTGGAATTGAATTGAGGGCTTCTGGAGATGTAATTAATCAGCCCTTTACCCGAGGGCTGGAACTAGTGACTGTGGCTTTTCCCCTACAGCTTTACCAAGGTCCTGTTCAGTACTACAGCCTGAGATTCTGGGGACCTGCTTGGTATGATGGGGCTAAGTGGGTCTGCCTTATATTTAGCTAGACTTTGACCAATCCTAGTGGATCAGTGACTTTGGGTTGAAACCTCACTGTGGAGGAATAAAAGCAATTAAGACACCCTGCCCCCCACTGGCAACAACTGGGAGAGGAGAATCAGACCCTTCCTCTACAACACAGCCATGGTATAACCTTGGGAGAGTCCCTGGGTGATTGGCCCAGATCAAGAGTTCCAAACCAAACCAGTTGTCCCAGTCAGCTCAAACACAGATCAAGTGGGAAAGTTCAAAAGGTCTCCAGCAGCTGGACAGCAGGTGTCCACTGACAGCTCAAGTTTAACTCACTCTGGTGTTACGAGGAGTCAGAAAGGCCCACCACACAAAAGAATTATTCCAGGGGGCTGAGCTTCTTTTCCCATTTTGCATCACCATCACTCCCAGTCACTGGTTACCCCACAGAGCTGCAGCCCAGCTCTCTCTAATACTCAAGTACACCAGGGATTTGCACCTAAGTCAAAGAGGAGACGATGCCTCCCTGACTGGTGTCTCACTATGCCACTTGCAGGTGGAACTAGTTCAGGCCTGATTCCCTCCAGTGGTCATTGGAAACTGGAGAGTGTTTCACCAGCATCTGTGCCCAGCCTGGGGTTACTGTGGAGGAGTGTGGTTCTCTCCCTCAGAGACCACGCCTCTGCCTTGACCACACTCCACCTCTCTAGCCCCTGCAGATCAAGTTTCCCCCCGACCCCCTGTTCCATAGGACTGGGGAAGTTTCTCTCCCAGATTTGAACCAGTGAGAGGGATGGTGGTGGAGCCGCCCCCACTGTCAGGGGTGGCACTGCCACTGTCAGGGGTGGTGCCACCAGTCTGGGGTACTGCTGTGTGTAGGTCACAGAAGCCCAGCAGAGAGCCAAAGGGCAGAGCCACTGATCCCTGACCTCCAGCCACAGGATCCTGGAAGGAAGCCAGAGGACGGAGTCGCTGACACCACCACTGGTCACAGGAGCCAGGGAGGAGTCGCTGGCTGTGGGCCATGAGTTGGAGGAGCTGGGCAGGGAACTAGAGGGTGGTGTCACTCGCCATGGCCGCGCAGGTTGCAAGAGCAGGGTGGGAGTCACCAGTGGTAGGTCGCACAGGTTGCAGGAGCAGGGTGGGAGTCACCAGTCACGGATCCTAGTCACAGGAGCCAGGCAGGGAGCTGGAGAGCCTTTGGATGGTGCTCTGCGGGTATCAGAAGCAGGTGGGGTGCTGGCAGTGGCTGCTGCGGTCCCAGGTGTTCAGTAACGTGGGTCCAGAGCTATACTCTTTCCAACACATGGCAAGTCTCTCTCCCTGTGTGACTTCCCACCTCTATTAAAGTTATAGTTTCAGTGCAACTGCCCCACAGCTCATGAGATGCCCCACCCTAGCAAAAATCTGCCAAACACTCCGCATTTTGCAGGGGGTAGTCTTCCAGACTGCCAGGAGAGGGGGGACAGGTGTATTGGGAGTTCAGGAAGGTAGAGAAAGTATTACATCAACTTTTGGCCCAGACAAGAGACTGCCTGGGCTTGCAGCAGTATCTCTCTGTGGAGGGAGTCCAGGCCCTCAGCTGTTCTCTCCCCTTTGGTGAAACAAAAGGTCCTCTGTTCTCTACTTGACTCAAGCCACTCTCATGGGGGGTGGAAGGGAAGGAGTCCCATCCTCTTTGGGATGGGTTTTGTACCTGAAATTTGTTTCCTTGGAGTCCCAGCTTGCCTCAGCAGGGGTGATGCAGACCTATTGGTCCTTTCTCTAAGCTCAGCTCCCAATCTTCCACTTTATTGGGTTGTTTCTGGCCATTATTTCTCCCTTTGGACAGGGGCCTCTGCTGAAAGCTGGCTTTAGTCAGCCATCTTGCCTCTTCCCCCTATTTTTTTTTTTTATTATTAATACAACGTCTCACTTTGTCACCCTCAGTAGAATGCTTTGGCATCAGAGCTCACAGCAACCTCCAACTCTTGGGCTAAAGTGATTATCTTGCCTCAGCCTCCCTAGTAGCTGGGACTACTAGTGCCTGCCACACATCTGCCTACTTTTGTTTTGTTTAGTTTTGTTTTGTTTAGCAGACCTGGGGCAGGTTCAAACCCACCAGCCCCAGAGCATGTAGCCGGTGCCCTAACCACTGAGCTATACGCACCCAGCTAGGTAGTTTGTTTTAACCAGGATCTAAATAGAATCCATTTATTCTGGGGCAGTGTCTTTTCAGTGAGTAAGGCACTGGCCCCATATACCAAGAGTGGCAGGTTCAAACTCGGCCCCTGCCAAACTGCAACAAAAAATAGCCAGGCGTTGTGGCAGGCACCTGTAGTCCCAGCTACTTGGGAGGCTGAGGCAAGAGAATTGCTTAAGCCCAAGAGCTGGAGGTTGCTGTGAGCTGTGACGCTACGGCACTCTACTGAGGGCAACAAAGTGAGACTCTGTCTCTAGAAAAAAAAAGAATCTATTTATTCTATTTGTTTTTTTTTATATCTCTTAAATCTCATCTAAATCCCTTTTAATCTGTATGTTCCAGTTTTATTAAAAGCTGCTATGTGCTAAGGACTATACTAGTATTAAATAGTTGAAAACCCTAAAATGAATATGGTGACTTTGTCCTCCAAGGTCTTCTGTCAATAATCATCACCTGGTACCTTACATAACATGTTAACACTCAGCAAACACTGTCACAGACATTATCTCCACTGAGGAACAGTGTCATTCCCAACTTACATCTACAGAAATGGGCATCCTGGGAGTCCACCACTTGCCACATGAGAGCCTTGGAAAACTAACTTAATATCTCTATAAAGTATTACTGTCATCTCTGAGGGTTTACCATTAACATTAGATTGTAGGCCAGACACAGTGGCTCACACCTATAATCCCAGAGTTTTTGGAACCTGAGGTGAGAGGGTCACTTAAGCCTAGGAGTTTGAGATCAACTTGGGCAACATAGTTGTCTGGAATGGGTCTGATCTAGCCTGGGTGACAGAGCTAGATCTTGTCTCTGAAAATAAACTAAATGAATAAAAATAAAATTATAATGTAGGTTGTTATTAATTATTGGTAGATAGGCCCTTTAAAAATAAGAACATTTGCCTATTTGATCATTGTTGTCTTTTCATCATGACAGAAACAGCTAACTTCTCTCAGGTTTATGTGTAGCTACCATCATGTATTAGTCACTTATTCTCACAACTATCAATTGGGTGCTATTATTATCCCCACTTAAAAGGTGATAAAACTGAGAATAGGGAGGTTCCATGACTTGATCAGGAATCAACAGTCAGAGAACAGAGGAGCCAGGACTAACACCCAAATGTGTCTGACTCTACAGTCTGGCCTTGCAACCAGTCTGCTATATTCAGAAGGCATCCAGCAGGCACTTACTGAGTTTGTGTAACGCAGTGTCTGCCTGTCCCTCTTCTTCCCAGAGTTCACTTCCCCGAATCTGGCTCCTATGACTGGCGCAATACAGGACTCCGCTTTGTGGTAAGACGAGCAGTGACCATCAAGATTGAGTTCTGTTCCTGGAAGCAGTTCCTGGATGGGAACGCGTCACAGCATAACTGGATGGTGGCAGGGCCTCTGTTTGACATCAAGGCTGAGCCGGGATCTGTGGCAGCTGTGTACCTCCCTCACTTTGTGGATCTCCAAGGTAAACAATAGGGAGAAAAAGGGGGGGGCCTAACAATGGACCTGAAGGGGAGTGTAGATGATGGTGTCCTGCGGGAGGAGCTGGTGGTTTCACTGAGAGATGGGGAGAGGGTTAGGGAAGTGGAGACTGAGACTGCTCTTCATTCTACTCTTCTCTGTACATATAATTTTTTAAAAACATATCCCCCACCTTATAATTACTCCTGAGCTTACTTGAATTTTCCCCTAAATGGAAAATGATCTTTTCAATGACAATAATAAGTAGAATCTATTAAGTGTTCTTTATATAGAGTGTATCACACAGAGTCCTAACAGGAAAAAAGATGATAGGCTAAATTGAGATTTTTTTTAAAGACTTTTCAAAACAGGACTATTTACCAAATAAGGCTAAGTGAGCTAATATGAAATGTTGGGGTACCCAGGGACTTAGCAAAGGCAGGAAGCCATTACTATTTCTATATTCAGGGAGAAGAAACAGCATCACCAGATTCTACTTAAGAACTAGAGCCATGAAAGACAGACATCCCAACAGAAGGTAGGTAGTCGTAAAGTGTCCCTACCTCTGTCACCTATAGAGACTTGTCACAGATGAAAGTTCCAAGAAATGAACTTGTAGTCAAAATCTTACCAATGGTAAATAAGGCACTATAAATGCCAGTAAGTAACTACAGGTACCAACATCAATTCCTTAAATAAATACTTCAGACTTGAGAATTATCAGAAATAGAACATAAGTTTGTATAACATGTTTGAAGAAATAAGTAGTCTTTCTTTCTTCTTTTACTCACCACTATACAAACAAGGAAAAATAAGTATCTTAAAAATATGAGCAAGAAACCATTAAAAATGATAGTTCAAATTTGGAATCAAATTAAATTGACAGAAAATATATGAAAAAATTTAAGAAAGGAAAAAGTAACAGGAAGGATACCACGAGAAGACCTAATATACATCTAATTAAAATTCCAGAAGGCTCCTATGCCTAGGTCAATTTCTTGTGAATTTCCTAGGCCTCAATTCCATGAATGGACTATCCATTCATTGATACATTCATTCACCTTGCCCCCGGCGGAAGGGACTGTATTCATTCGTTTCCTGGCCAAGAAACCCATACACCTATATATACCCTGAGACTAAAGGCCTAAAGAAGGATACGAGGGAAGACCGGGAGAGAAACGGAAAGAGCTTCTCTCTCCCCACTTGAATTCTCTCCCTCTACCAGGAGCTTTAGTGTTTTCTGTATTTTTCTCTGTAAATAAATTCTGTCTTACCACTGAGGGGTGGGGGGGGGTAAATAATGTAATGAAGAATAATAAAATACATGTATTTAAGAAAAAAAACAGATTATGACAGTATTATGTACAGTGATATAGGTGTAGTCGCCAAAGCAATAACAAAGCATAGGAGTACCACAGAAGAAAAAGGTATTTACCACTAGGACTGGTGGTTAAGAAGAGAGAGACTGTTAAATCAGCAAAAATATTCCTCCTATAATCACTATCTCTTCTGTTCCATTCTTTACTTTAAACCTCAAATTCACTGTTAGATTACTTGATATACTATCCTACAAAAAAATAAGTGAAATGAAAATAAAATTTTCATTTTATTTTAAGATAGTTTAGAAGTTACAAAGAATTACAATGACCTCCCATATACTCTCAACCCTAACTCATTGTTAACATTTTTCCGTATTTTCTCTCTCCCCATATATGAAAAAGTATGTAAAATAAATCAAGGAACACCTTGCTATTTTGCTGAACTATTAGTTTAGGGAATAGTTAATAGAGAGCATGACCTTTTATCCCTAAATACTTCAGGATATAGCTCCCAGGCAGGGACATTCTCTTATATGATCACAGTACAGTGATCAAGTTCAATAAATTTATCATTCATACAATATTATTATATATTAAATTTTTATTCACATTTCGCTGATTTGTCCAATATTCTCCTTTAGAGCTTCTTCCCCTCAAGCTCCAAACCAGAATCCAACCTAGGATATGGCACTTAGCTGTCATGTTTCTTTTTGGAACAGTCACAGACTGGTTCTTTGTCTTTCACAATATTTACATTTTAGAAGTATACAGGATAGCTGTTTAACAGAATGTGCTCTCTTCATTTGATATAGCTTATGTACTTTTGGCATTAATACTGTATAACAAATGATGTTCCTTTTCAGTGTATTACACCATTAAAAAACCTCCTGTTGGTACCATTAATTTTGTTAATTTTGTGTTATAAGGAGTTATCTGCCAGATTTCCTCACTGTTACCATTTTTCCCTTTATAAATAATGAGTAATCTCTGAGAAGACACTTTGTGGCTCTCATGTTGCCCAAATACTCTGACACAGATAGGTTTAGCCTTCACTGATGACTTTTGCCTGAATCAGTTGTTCCATCATTCTGTTTACATTTGTTAGTTGGCATTCTACTATTTAAAAAAAAAAAAGTTTCCCTCTCTGTTTGTCTTTTAGAATCATATGACCTTGTGGATTCTTTTCTTATACTCCATGTTAAAATCCATTGTCATTTTTTCATTTTGAAACTCAAATTGTACTAGTTTGGCCCAATTGCCTTCTGAGTCATTTTGACATGATTCCCTCAGTATTTGAGCACTTTCTTACCTTCTAGCATGACAAGATGTTCCAGATACATCTTGTACTTTTTTTCTGCCTTAGCTCTACTTTTCTAGAAATTAGCCACTTCTCCAAAAAGTTTTGGTTCCTTTCAGGGAGGAAAATTTTTAGAAACCAAGGTCTAGATAATAAATAGACATTGCATTGGGGCCCTTTCAGAGGATAGAGCATTTAAAATCAATTTTTTAAAAAAAAATCATGCTATGACTCTTACACCAATCTAATATCATAGGGTTTTGTCTTGCCTTCCCCAGTCCAATCTGTATCTTCCTTCTTCCAGTGAAAATCCTAACTCCTAATAGTAACAATATAGCTTTTCATAGTTCAGTCATACTACTAATAAACATATAGAATATAAAACAAGCAAGGTGAGGTTTAAGACTTCTTTGACTTTTCTTTTGTTTTCTGGTTGGGAATATGTAATGAGACTACTGTTTCAAAATTACTTGGATTAGTTATTTTATGACTCTCCTATATGGTTATGTTCTCCATTTGATACACAGTACAATTCATTTGTTTTTCTTTGTATTCGATTTTTAGGGTCTCCCCCCTTAATTTCCTTTTTTGGCTGATGGCTATAATTCTAGTACTTTGGGAAGCTGAAGCAGGAAGATTGTTAGAGGCTAGGAGTTTGAGACAAGCCTAAGCAACATAGTAAGACTCTGTCTCTTCAAAAAGTTTAAAAATAAGCTAGGAATGATGGCAGGCACCTGTAGTCCTAGCTACTTGGGAGGCTAAAGCAGGAGGATCATGTAAGCCCAGGAGTTTGAAGTTGCAGTGAATTATGATGATGCCACTGCACTCTAGCCTGGGCAAAAAACTGTGTCTTTAAAAAAAAAGTGTGTGTGGGGGAGTAAAGACATGTCACTCTCTCCTGTATCCATTCCACATCATTACCATTGGCTACTTGTAGTAGCCAATTTCATTATTTCCTGGTTCATCCTGTTTCTTTGTGAAAAAATAAGCAGATATGCATATATTTTCTTCTGTTTTTTCCTAACAAAAAAGTTGCATGCCATATTTATTATTTTACATTTTGCATCTTTTATTTAATATATTCTAAAAATCACTTCATTTCAGTTCAGGGATGCTACTCATCTTTCTACATCTGCATAGTACTTATTATGCCAGTTATTCAGTCAATATTCTACATACAGACTTTCAAGTTATTTGTTATATTATAATTAAAAGTAATCCTGTAATAACTTTGTACACATTTAATTTTGCCTTATTGATAATTTATCTTCACAGAAAATTCTCAAAAGTGTGTTATTTTTGAGGCAAAGGGTAAATGCATATATAGTTTTGTAGAGATTTTGACAAAATCACCTGCAAAAATTTCGCTTTCTCATCAGCAATATATTAGTGTCTATTTCTCCCTAGCCTTGGCAAATTAGTGTGTTGTCAAGAGTCTTTTTGCCAGTTTGATAAATGAGAAATAATGTATCTATCAATGCAATTTTCACGTGCATTTCTCTTATCATGAACAAACTTGTTTCTTTTACTTGTTGGCTACTTTTTATAACTTTTCTTGGAGAATTTTCTGTCTTTGTCTGAATTTTCTTTCTTTCTGAATGCTTTTTTTTCTATTGTATGCATGTTCCTTTTTACATTCCAGATTTTAAAATTACTTTTATATTAGGGATATGAAACCTTTTACTATGGTGTGTGTTAACAAATATTTTCACTATTTGGCCTTTTGGTTTTGAGTTTGCTTATGATATTTTTTATCATGCAAAAGTTTTTATTTTTACATAATTTGTCAACCTTTTCCTTTCTTACATCTGGATTTTGAATCATAGAAAGTCTTTCCCCAAACACTGGATATGTAAGAATTCATGGTTTTCTTCTAGTACTTGTAAAATTTTAGTTTTTATATTTTACTTTCTGACCAATTTAGAGAGTCTCACTCTCTTGCACAAGCTAGACAGCAATGGCGTCATCATAGCTCACTGCAACCGCAAACTAGTTCCTGGGTTCAAGTGATCTTCCTGCTTCAGTCTCTTGAGTAGCTGACACTATAGGTGCACACCACCATTCCCAGCTTATTTTTACAGTACAATACATTTTCTATCCCATTGTATGACGTATTAGGATAATGCAGATTTTGCAGTACATTTTTACATTTGGTAGGGCAAGTACCTCATTATAGCTCTCCTTTTTTTAAGGGTTTCCTAGGTATCCTTGCACGTTTACTTTTCATATGGACTTTAGTATCAACATGTCTGATTCAAAGAAAACAAAAGATTATTGATATTTTTATTAGTATTAATTATTTTAATAAATTAACTTAGAACTGACATCTTCAAGTTGTCTACCCAAGAACAAAGGATGACTTTTTCAGGTTTACTTTCATGCCTTTCAGAAGTGTTTTAAAGTTTTACTTCATATAGATTTTACACATTTCTTACGACATTTATTCCTAGATATTTTATCTTTTGGGGATGCTATTTTAAATGGGTTTTCTTTTCCATTATATCTAATGGGATATTGTTTGTGATATACGAAGGATATTTGTTTTTTGTATAAGTTGAAGCTTTCTACATTACTGAATAGTTTTATTGTCTGATTTAGATTTATAATTGATTCTCTAGGCTAGGGTTTTCAAGAATGCTATGATTTATATAAATAAAGATAGTTTTCCTTTTTCTCTTTTTTTTTAAATTAAATCTGTGTACTTTTTTTTTTTTTTTTTTTTATACAGTGCCGAAAGCTTTCAGCCTGGATATAGTGCCATGGCATTACAGCTCACAGCCACCTCCAGTTCCTGGGCTCAAGCGAGTCTCTTGCCTCCGCCTCCCAAGTAGCTGGGACTACAGGCGCCCGCCACAAGGCCTGGCCATTTTTTGTTTGCAGCCGTCATTGTTGTTTGGCGGGCCCGGGCTGGATTCGAACCCGCCAGCTCAGGTGTACGTGGCTGGCGCCTTAGCCCGTTGAGCCACAGGTGCCGAGTCCAAATCTGTGTACATTAATGCAATCATGGGGTACAATGTGCTGGTTTTATATACCATTTGAAATATTTTCATTAAACTGGTTAACATAGCCTTTACCGCATTTTCTTAGTTATTATGTTCAGACGTTTATACTCTACACTTAGTAAACTTAACATGTACCCTTGTAAAATGCGCTGTAGGTGTGGTCTCACCAATTATCCTCCCTTCAGCCATCCTACCGCCTCCCATCTCCTTCCTCTCCTTTTTCCCCTTCTTCTTGGGCTATAGTTGGGTTATAGCTTTCATATGAAAGTGATAAATTGGTTTCATAGTAGGGCTGAGTACATTGGATACTTTTTCTTCCATTCTTGAGATACTTTGTAAGAAGAATGTGTTCCAGCTTCATCCATGTAAATGTGAAGGAGATAAAGTCTTCATCTTTTTTTAAGGCTGCATACTATTCCATGGTATACATATATCACAATTTGTTGATCCATTCATGGGTTGATGAGCACTTGGGCTTCTTCCATGACTTGACAATTATGATTTGGGCTGCAATAAACTTTCCAGCGCAAATATCTTTGTTATAAAGTGATTTTTGGTCTTCTGGATATATACCTAGTATAGGAATCGAAGGATCAAATGGCAGATCTATTTTTAGATCCCTAAGTGATCTCCAAACATCTTTCCAAAAGGAAAGTATTAGTTTGCACTCCCAGCAGCAGTACAGAAGTGTTACCTTTTCTCCACATCCACGCCAACATCTCTGGTTTGGGGATTTTGTGATGTGGGCTAATCTTACTGGGGTTAGACTTTTTCTCCAGTTCTTAGGCTTTAATCATTTTCTCTTACATAAACACACTGGTTAATACTTCCAGTACTGTGTTAAAAAGTAGTGGAGGCTTAGTGCTCGAAGATCAGTCATTAGGGCACTGGCCACATACACTTTGGTTGCTAAACAACAATGACAACTACAACAACAATACCTGGGTGTTGTTGTGGTTGCCTGTAATCCAGCTACTTGGGAGCCTGAAGCAAGAAAATTGCTTATGTCCAAGAGTTTGAGGTTGCTATGAGCTGTGATGCCATGGCTCTCTACTGAGGGTGACATAGTGAGACTCTATCTCAAAAAAAAGAAAAAAAAAAGTAGTGGAGATAGTAGACCACTGTTCTTTACTAACATGTTTCCACGTTAAGTAAAATGTTGGCTTTAGGACAAGATATGTAAACATTAATTCCTATTTTCTTAAGTATTTTTAAAATCAGAAATGAGTGTTGAATTTTAACAAATGTTCTTTCAGTATCTATGGAGATAATTATATAATTTTTCTACTGAGGCTTATTAATATAGTAAATAAACAAATCTCTTAATATTGAATGATCTTGCATTCCTGGAACAAATCCCAACTAATCAAAACATATTATTTTCTTAATATGGTCCTAGATTCTGTTTGCTATACAAGAAAACAAGGTGAGTTAATACAATTTAAATCTCCTGTTTAATGATCAATTCCTCAAAAAATCTTTTAAAATCAAAAGGTTTTTTTTTTGTTTAAGTGTGGCAGAAACTCGTTAAATACGAAAGCCTTACCTGACTGGTCATAAGGCTCTTTATAGCAATTATTTAGCCCCACCAATGTGAATATTCACATGTTAAGTAGTAATGTGACTATGTTTGACTACAGAGTGCTTCCCAAAGGCTTGGAAGAGTAGGTATATTGTGGTATATGTAATTTATTAATTTTCTAAAATCCAAAACATTTAATTTCAGAAATACTTCTGGCCCCAAAGATTTGGAAAGGAATTATTCACATCTATTAGTGATATAATTAGAATAAATTAAAAGAAAAAATTGAGCTCAGGGGCTTTTACTGAACTTCAGAAAACAAATTTTATAAGGCTGCTTTTTATGAAAAGTTACTGAAAATGAGGCTGGCCTAATAATTGATCATGTTGCCTTTATTGTGTTGTATTTTAGTTTCCCATAACTACCTCCCAACTTTTTTCAGCTAGAAGAACCTCACTTGGAAGAAGCTTGCAGGAAAAATTAATTTGAAAAATATGTACCTGCATATATTCACATGAATACAAGAAGGGAGCACATTAGCATAATATGTGAAATATGTGGTAGAAACATCATTATATCTATATAAACATCAAACAAATGAGAGGAAGCCTGAGCACAAGTAAGATCTCATCTCTACAAAAAACAGAATAATCAGGTATGGAGGCACATGCCTATGGTATCAGCTACTTGAGAGGCTGAGGCAGGAGGATGACTTGAGACCAGGAGTTTGAGGTTGCCATGAGCTGTGTTGGTACCACTGCACTCTAGACTTGAGTAACAGACTGAAACTATGACTCAAGAAAAAAAAAAAAAAGAGAGAGGTATGATGAGAGATTGATTAATGGATAAAAATACATACTTAGAACAAATAAGACCTGGTAGTTCAACAGGTGAGTAGAGTGACTATATTTAACATTAATGTATTGTGTATTCCAAAATAGCTGGCAAAGAATAATTTGCATGTTCCTAGCATTAAGATAAATATTTAAGGAGATGAATATACCAATTATCCTGGTTTGATTATATGATTGTATCAAATTATCACCTATACTCTGAAAATATATACATCTAATATATATCAATAAAAATTATTTTAATGACTTTTGGTCATTAATATAGAAAGTCACTTAATAAGACTGCTTTTTGCTTTGACGAACAATCCTCAAACATATGGTGACAAATAGAATTCACCTAATCTTGAACATTTACTTAGGAGAGGCTGGCTGGATTCTACTTGCCAGGTACAATGGAAAGGTAGTCACATTCCCCCAGAGAAGAGTTATAGCACTTACACATTCTATTACCAACTTAAACCTTTCATACAGCTATATTCTTCTCTTCTACTTTCTCTCTTCTTTCATCATCCCTTAGATGTAAAGACCAAATATCCTTCCTACTGTCACACAATGTGAACATTCTTCCATTTTCTGTGGTCACTGGCTTTTGTTTTTTTAACTTTATTGAGATATAATTTACATACCATTAAATTTACTCACTTTAAGCAGTTTGATAAGTTTTAGTAAATGTAAAGAGTGATCCAACCATTACCAGAATCCAGTTTTATAATAATTCCATCACCTCCCAAATTTTCCTTATTGTTTACAGAAAATATCCACTCACACCTTAAATCCCAGGACACCACTAATTTACTTTTTAATCTCTATAATTTTACTATTTCTAGAAATTTCATATAAATAGGATCATATAATCTGTGGCCTTTTGTGTCTATTTTCTTTAAGGTTTGTCCATGTTGTTACTTATATCAGTAACTCCTTCATTTCTGCTTACTAATAATTGATTTACAACATTTGAATTGATATTCATTTATAATTCTAGTCCTCAATTTTCTGTTTTGATAGTATTATTAACAGGTTTATGTAACAATGCTGTTTGCTTGATAAAAAGAATTTGGAAGATGTCCTTCATTATGTATGCTCTGGAATAATCTACACAGCATTGGAGCTATCCAGTCTTTGAAGGTTTAGAATTCTCTGTGAAACTATCCAAGCCATTGCTTTTTTTTATAGGAGTTCTTTGATAAAATTTTCTATTTCTTGTTTAGAAATTGATTGACTCATCTGGGCACATGGTGACTCATGCCTATAATCCTAGCTACTGAGGAGGCTAAATTGGAATGAATGCTTGAGGCTAGGAGTTGGAAATCAGCATGAGAAAGACCTTGTCTCTGAAAAATGGTAAAAAATTAGCCCACACCAAGCTATTGGGCAGGCTGAGGAAGGCAGACTGCTTAAGCCCTGGAGTTTGAGACTAGAGTGAGCGAGCAGTGATCATGCCACTGTACTATAGTGTGAGGAACAGAGTGAAAACTTACCTTTTAAAAAAAGAAAGAAAGAAAAAGAAAAAGAGAGAGAAGGGAGGAAAGGAACAAAAAAACAAATCAGGCTACACAGGCCGCCCTGTTGGCTCATGCTGGTAATCCCAGCACTCTGGGAAGTCGAGGCAGGTCTATCTCCTGAGTTCAGGAATTTGAGACTAGCCTGAGCAAAGCTAGAACCCATCTCTACTAAAAATAGAAAAGCTAGAACCCATCTACTAAAAATAGAAAATAGAAAATCTGGGTGTCGTGGTGGGTGCCTGTAATCCCAGCTGCTCAGGAGGCTGAGGCAAGAAGATCACTTGAGCCTAAGAGTTTGAGGTTGCTGTAAGCTATGATCTGTCTCAAAAAAAAACAAATAAGTCCACTCAAAGCTTTTAAATCTTCCCTGAGGTCAATTTTATTAAATTGTATTTTCCTAGGAAATTATCCAATTATCAATTGATTCACATAGCGTGAATCAATTTAAAGTTTAACACAGGGCTTTAAATTTTCCCCTATGTTTCAATGGATAGTCCCTTTCTTTGTCATTTCCTATTTTATTTATGCTTGTTTCCTTTTTTTGGTGATTTAGTTAGTTGTCTAGCTTTTCTCGAAGAGAATTTTATATATTAATTAGAACTATGTTTTTCTGTACTCTATTTTGTTGATTTCTTGTTTTATCTTTACAATTTTTTCTCTTAAACATTTATTATTATTTTATTTTCTTGTCCTTTCAGTGGTTTTACCTAATTTTTCACCTTTTTTGAGGGGGGGCGGGAGAGCCTCAAGCTGTTTCCCTGGGCAGAGTGCTGTGGCATTACAGCTCACAGCAACCTCCAGCTCCTGGACTTAAGCAATTCTTTTGCCTCAGCCTCCTAAGTAGCTAGGACTACAGGCGGCCAGCACAACATCTGGCTATTTTTTAGTTGTAGTTGTCATTATTGCTTGCCAGGACCAGCTGGATTCGAACCTGCCAGCTCTGGTGTATGTGGCTGGTGCCTTAGCCACTTGAGCTATAAGCGCCAAGCCAAATTTTTCACATTTAAAAAAAATTTTTTTTGAGACAGAATTTCCCTCATTCCCCCTGCGTAGAGTGCCATATGTAATAGCTCACAGCAGCCTCAAATGCCTAGGCTCTAGCAATCCTCTTCCTTCAGGCTCTCAAGTAGCTGGGACTATAGGCACCCACTAGCACCACACCCTAGTTTTTCTATTTTTAGCAGAAATGGGGTCTACCTTTGTTCATGCTGGTCTTGAACTCCCCAGTTCAGGCAATCCACCTGCCTTGGTCTCCCAGAGTGCTAAGATTACAGGTGTAAGCCATCACATTCGACCTTTTTGCTTTAATTTTCATTAAATATTTAAGCCTATGAGTTAACCTGACAGTTGCTTTAAATAATCCCCACATATTCTAATATGCAGAGTTTTCATTGCAGATATATTTCAGAAATTCTATAATTTAATATGCATTATCCCTTTTAACCAAGAGTTAATAGAATACTTAAAACTTTCAAAATAGAAGAGTCCTTTTATACCTTGATTTTGTTGTTAATTTCTAATGTTGATGCACTGTGATTAGAGAATGCTGTTTTAATGTTTTTGCTTCACAGACGTTACTGTTTTGTTTTGATTTTTAAATTTTTTAAATTTCCATTTAATTAACAAATAATTATATATATCCGTGGGATATGTAGTGAAATATATAGTCATCAGATCAGGGAAACTAGCATATCCATATTTTTAGTTTTTATGAATGTTCTATGTGCACTTGAGAAGAGGATATATAGGGTAGACATAAAGTTCTTGAACAATTTAAAATAGTTTAACATAGTAAATTGCACGTGAACTTCATGGACACCCTGTATTCTCTATTATCAGGGTATAAAGTTCAGCATAAATCTGTAAGATTTACCTTGTTGATTATGTTGTTTAGGTCTTCTACATATGGGTGGGGTTTTGTTCACTTGACCAGTCATATACTTAGTATGTCATAAAGTCTTTTATTATTTGTATGTTTCTATTTCTCCGTGCACCTCTTGTAGTTTCTACCACATAAAAAAGGTGTTGGCAGAGATATTCCTAAGTGTTATATATTATATTAGTTGCTGCAGATATTCATAAGTGTTATATTTTCATTGTAAATCGTGGCATTAGCACTATAAAGTCCTTTGTGTCACATTTAATGCTTTTTCTTTTTGAGACAGAGCCTCAAGATGTCACCCTAGATAGAGTGCTCTGGCATTATTGCTCACGGCAATCTCCAATTCCTGGGCTCAAGTGAGTCTTCTGCCTCCGCCTCTCAAGTAGCTGGGACTAAAGGCGCCCGCCACAATGCCCGGCCATTTTTTGGTTGCAGCTGTCATTGTTTGGCGGGCCCGGGCTGGATTCGAACCTGCCAGCTCAGGTGTACGTGGCTGGCGCCTCAGCCCATTGAGTCACAAGCACCGAGCCCACATTTAATGCTTTTTGATGTGAATTCTACTTTATATGGTATCAACATTACTATCCTGCTTTCTTATTATTTCTGTTTCTTTGATATTTTTTTGTCTATTCTATTCCTTCTAAGTTTTCTAGATAACTTTGTTTTAGGTGTAATCTTCGGTATACTGCATAAAGTTGGGTCTTGTTTTGTGAGTCAATTTAAAATCTTTTTCTTTTTTTGAAAAGTAAATTAAGCTATTTCATATTGGTTGATATGACTGATATGTTATAGTATTAACTGTCATACTGTTTTACTACTATAATTACACATATTATTCTATATTTATTGTCTTACTTTCTCTAAGAAATGTGTCTTTTTTGCTCTTTAAAAGAAATTTTGTAGCTAGGTATTGTGAAGGGTGCCTATAGTCCCAGCTACTTGGGAGGGTGAGGCAAGAGGATTGCTTGTGCCCAATAGTTTGAGGTTGCTGTAAGCTATGATGCAATAGCACTCCACAGAGGGGGACAAAGTAAGACTCTGTCTCAAAAAAAAAAAAAAATTAGGAAGAAAGTGTTTTGTTGTTTCTAACAGTTTCTTTTGTATTTATGTCTTTTATAGTACTCTTAAACCCCTCTCCTTTTTTTTCTTTACTTAAACTTTTCCTATCTGATTTGCTACTTTTAAGTCGTATTCTTTAATGTTCAGCTTACTACCTAGACAACAATGATCTAGTTCTACTTTGCCCTTTCTCTCCTTCTCCCTTTAAAAGACTGTATTTTATCAGAATATATAATGTCCACATACACTATACTTTAACCCTTCCCATGTCTGTTTTAGTCTTAGATCTATAGTTAAATATATTAAACGTTCACCATCAGACATTTTGTCAGTTTTTCCAGTCTTTCTATTGGTTGAATAAACATCATCCTCTAGTATGGCTAGCCAGTGGAACTTTCTGCCATGATGGAGATATTCTATATCTGCACTGCCCAATATAGTACCCACAAGCAATGGGTGGGTATTGAGTACTTGAAAGGTAATGTGAAAGAGGAACTGAAGTTCATATTTTATTTAACTGTAACTAATTTATTTTTTGAGACAGTTTCACTCTGTTACCCTGGCTCAAGTGCAGTGGTGTCATCATAGCTCACTGTAACTTCAAATTCTGGGGCCCAAGTGATCCTCCTGCCTCAGCCTCCTGAGTAGTTGGGACTATAGGCGTGTGCCTCTATACCTGCCTAATGTTTTCTCCTTTTAGTAGAGATGAGGTCTTGCTCTTGCTCAGACTGGTCTTGAATTTCTGATCTCAAATAATCCTCCTCCCTTGGCCTCCCAGAGTGCTAGGATTACAGGCATGAGGCACCTTGCTTGGTTGTTACTACCATTTCTGAAATGCATTATAGCTTTCACTTACCTAAAATACTATAACCTAAAATTCCAAAATAATGTTTGGCAACTGCTCTGATTTGGAAACTGTTTTCAGATGTAGTCTCTGAGCTCATTGTGATGTTAATGTTCTACTCTGTACACCATAGAAGGATAGTTCTTTGGGATGCACCTCATGTCCTATTATCTTGTTCTTTTATGTCATATTTTCAGCTATAGCTTTCACTTTACATTTATTTCTCAATAATTTCATGTCATAGATTTCTACCAAAATAAAGACTCTCTTATGTTCCCTCAAATTTATTACTCTACCTGGGCTCCGTGGCACCCAGTTGTAATCCTAGCATTCTGGGGACTGAGGTGGGAGGACTGCTGGAGGCCAGGAGTTTGAGACCAACCTGAATAAGAGCAAGACCCTATCTCTACAAAAAAAAAAGTAGAAAATTAGCTGGGCATGGTGGTATGCCCATATTCACAACTACTTAGGAGGCTGAGAAAGGAAGCTCACTTGAGACTAAGAGTTTGAAATTGCAATGAGCTATAATGATGCCACTGCACTCTGGCGTGGGTGACAAATGAAGACTGTGTCTTAAAACAAAAAAGAAAAATTAGTTTGACTACTGTCTCGCTTTAAAGATAAAGAAAAAGGTAATTATTTAATGAATGTAAAAAAAAAAGAAATTCTTTGTTCAAGACTGCTCCCTTTTGTCAGGTACATATACATATACACACATACATATATGTATATATGGGTATGTGTGTATTTATGGGGGATGAAGGTAGGAGAGGTTGATGTGTTTTGTAATTCTTTGTTTCAGTAAGTTTGTTTTTTGTTTTTTTTAACAGATAAGGTCTTGCTCTCTCACTCAGGCTGGAGTAGAGTAGCATGATCATATTATTAGCTGACTACAGCCTCGAACTTATGGCTCAAGCAAGCCTCTTGCCTCAGCCTCTCAAGTATCTAGGACTACAGGTGCATATCATCACACCTGGCTCATTTTTTTTTTTAGTTTTTCAGTAGAGGCAGGGGGTCTCAATATGTTTCCCAGGCTGGTCTTGAAATCCTGGCCTTAAGTGGTCCTTCTGCCTGGGCCTCCCCAAATGCTTGGATTGTAGGCAGAACCACAATATCCACCTCAAATTATTTTTAAATAAGAAATAAGGAGGGGTGGGGGAAGGATGGGTAGAGGGAGGGCAATTAGTGGGAACACACCTACAGTGCATCTTAGCAGGGTACTGGCGAAACTTATTAAAGGTAGAGTATTAATGTCTTTATATAGTGATCAAGGAAATGCCATGAAGGATATCTGTAACAGT